>JAQYXR010000973.1:0-46783 GCA_030545055.2 Neoaliturus tenellus
GTCCTCAGTTAGTTTCCCTTCTGGAAACTCAAAATTATGTAAATGAAACTTTATTAGCTATTTGTGTTTTTTTGTCCCCAAGGCCCCCGAACATTCGTGGTTCGCCATGGATGTACGGGGGCCGAAATTTTTTAATGTCCGTGTGGCCTTGACCCACATAGGACTTGTAAAAATTTACTGCATTGCTAAATTAAAAATATTAAAGATAGGGTTACGGGAGTAGGCCCCCGTGTAAAGCCACTTTTTTTATAATTGTTAGGCTCCTCTCATGCATGCTTCAATGCGGCTGAGAAATAGGAGGTGGTCCGTTTGTACGCTTATACGGGGGTAATGAGCCGATGGCCTCTGCACTCGGACCGAGGACGTAAGCCACTAGGGCGTCCTCAGTTTCTTTCAAAATTATGTAAATGACATTTCGTTAGCTATTGGAAAAGTTATTAGTTGGAAATGCAGTAAATGTTTACAAGTCTCGCGTGGCGAAGGGTACACGACATTGGATGTTGCCTTGTTGTCATAGTTGGGTCTCTTCGGAGGCTACAGCGATGACAACCCAAGTGCCCCACACCCCCATAGGGGGGTGTGGGGCTTAATTTTTTAAAGTTTTTTCGTGACCTTGACCTAAATATAAAAGTTTTCAAAATCTTTAACAGTCAGATCTTACTAACACAGTTTATATATATAGAGGTCTTTTAAAAGTTAACAGTTAGGTATTAGTAACGCACAAGTTTGGAATTGTTTATAGTTGGGTCTCTTGGGAGGCTTCAGCGATGGCAACATAAATGTCCCAAGTGGGGTTTATTTTTTGAAAAAGTGCGAGCCCCCCCCCCCCCCCCGACAAAAAGTGTGTTGGACAATATTTAAAAGTCTTTTTCTAAATTATTTTTCCAAATTTAGTCTTAACCCTCTTAAAGTAAGGGAGAGGGGTATTATACAAGTCAAGTAATAAAAAAAAAAAAAAAACACTTGACTTGTATAATACTTTAACCTGGCGGTGATGTAAAGTCACTGGGACAATCTCAAACCGTGTCCTTGAGGGTGAAGACTAAGTTACAAAAATCTTTAACAAATAAAAACTTACCTCCAAACACTTGTAGCTTGCTACAAGTGTTTGGAGGTAAAAAATTTTTCAAAGTTTGAATGACCTTGACCCATATAAATTACTGTTTAAAGTAAAGTGCTAACCTTACAACTAATGTTGTGTATCACGTGATACCCCCACTCTAACGCTCTTACTAAGCTTGTATGAGCCGTTCATTTGCTTCAGTCTGTTTCTGTGCTCCGTGGTAAACATGTCATGGTACAATTACAAAGGTGGTGACTTCTTGATAGATCAACACAATGCTTGGGAAGTGCTAAACCAGCATAGAATGGAAGTTGAGTATTGTATAAGACGAGACGGGTCTACATTTTATCTATGTATTATAAACAACCAAACTCATAAGTATGAACACTGGACAAAAATTAATTATAACAACATAGATGAGCTGTTTGCTTGGGTGTTTGAGGTGTGTAAAGTTATTGAAGAAACCAAAATAATGGGCGTGCTAAAGGTATGTAAAACTGATGACCGGGAAGACTAAGCAAAATTTTTATTAACCCCCCCCCCCCGTGTTATCCCCACCACTAGAAATGGGTATATATAGGAGTGGTGATCAACCGTCCTCTCATTCTGCTTTACACCGTTAAGCTGAACACCACCATGTCTGCTATGAACGTCCCAGCCTCTACCTCTGGCCCGGTCGCCTCCAACTCCAGCCCGAGCATTGGACCAATCCGATCGGGGCCTTCGTCAAGGAGTCGTGTCCGATTCTCCGGCTTTGGTCCTGTGAGGAAGGAGTTGCGGAGCAGCGGAGCGTCTCAACCAACCACGACGGATGCATCAACTCAGACTCCACCAAACATCATCGAGTGGTACGACGAAGTGATAGAGCAAAGGGACAGAATGCTAGAGAATACTCGCAGGGAGCTACTTTATGTCAGGAGTAAATGGGAAAAACTGATTAAGAAGTGTGAAAGCCTGTTGGACAGTGATGATAGTGAGGATGAGAGTGGATAGGTGTGTGGGTAAAGACTTGGACTGGGACTTGTGTGTATGTATGAATGTGTGCGTGAATGTGAAATACAGAGCGGGGGATAGATCACTCTGTGGCAATGGACTAACATGCCACTTAGTGATCTATCCCCCGTTCTGGTAATGTTTTTGGATGGCCTTGACCCACTTTACCAAGGCTAGCTAGTACCCCCACCACTGATAAGTGTATATATACGGGTATTGATGTGCAGTTTGGTTATTCTGCTTTGTATCGCTTAGCTGAATACCTCACTTCAACATGGCTTCCAACTGCAAAACTTCTCAGGCTTCCTCTTCTTCTTCAAGAAGGCGTGCTGCCAACGTCCTGCCTGCTACTCGTGGACCTGCTCGACCATTCCACAGCATAACTGTTGCTCGGGCAAACGCCTGCAAAGCTCCAATGCTACGGACCTTGCTGGAGGTGAGCCAAGACGGGCAAGGCTTGCTCAGTCCTGGTCAACGGCAGGAGCAAGAAAGGCGTATGGCGTACTACAAACTGCAGGGTGTAGTTCCCAGCTTGAAGTTAGGCGATCCGAGAGTAGCAAGCATCAACGAGGCAGCGGACTACATATCACACCTTCACAGTGTTTTAGAAGTAAAGGACCAACAAATTGAAAACTTAAAAGAACAATTGAAACAATTTAACTTTAATCCTGTGGAGTTTGTGGAAGCAGTGATGAGTGATAGTGATGATGAAGGAACTGAATATATATTGGGTATGTAATGAAAGACTTGGACAGGGACATGTGTGTGTGTGTGTGTGTGTGTGTGTGTAGAATACAGAGCGGGGGATAGACTACTTTGCGGCAATGGACTAGCATGCTGCTTAGTGGTCTATCCCCCGCTCAAAGGGTAGCATTGGATGACCTTGACCCACTTTACAGCAAGGACAACCGGTTAACTGGTATAAAAGAGGGGGGTCTGTACATCCCGACTTCATTCTGCTTTGAACCTTCCAGTGGAACGCTAGAAAATGAGTGGATCACTGATCATTGGTAAGGAGTGGGAGTATGTAACCATAAACTATTTAAACTGTAGAGGGATGTTGAAGAAGGTGTATGATAATGTTAAAAGAATGGTTGTTGAAGAAGGTAGGGTAGTGATTGTAGCGTGGAAGAAGAAGCAGTATACAGGACAACAAGTGAGAGCAAGTGACTTTGGGGGGAATAGTGTGTTTCAAATTGGACGAGCGAACTTGGTTAATTTGGACATTGTGTTTTGGGACTTGGAAAGGTTTATTGAAAATAGTGGCAAACATGGGGAACTCTTAATTGGCAGGGAGGACAGAGTATATGAGTAAGTGTAAAAGACTGGGGGGCTTATGTGTGTGTAAAGACTAGGACTTGTGTGGAATACAGAGCGGGGGATAGATCACTTTGCGGCAATGGACTAGCATGCTGCTTAGTGGTCTATCCCCCGCTCAAAGGGTATTATTGGATGGCCTTGACCTATATAAAGGTAGAGGGGGAATGGGTAATAGGAGGGGGAAATTGGTATATATGTAGGACTGATGAATAAAGTATTTAGTCAAGCATTTGTCTAGACACTATCAACAACAACAATGGAGAGCTTCAGTGTTGAGTTCATCCTCTTGGAAGAAGACATCAACGAAGTGGTGGAACTTATAGAGGATAAGACCAGCCAGGGCACATTGGAACTTGTGAATTGCGAACCGTTGGACAATGCCGCAATCGATAAGATTGCATATTTCATGATGCATTTGTATAACGAACAAACAACCAATATGGAGTTTGTGCAGTACCTTTATCAAAACCAAGTAAATGTGCGAGTGACAATTACTTGGTGGCAGTAATAATAAAGTGTAACATATGGATGTGGACTTGGATGTGGACTTGGACTTGAGTGTGGTCTGCGGAATAGAGCGGGGGATAGATCACTTTGCGGCAATGGACTAGCATGCTGCTTAGTGGTCTATCCCCCGCTCAGAGGGTATCTTTACGTGACCTTGACCCACATAAATTGTATAGTTGGTGGGGGTATAAAAAGGGGTAAGAAAATTGGATGGATACAACACTTCCATACCATGGCTCCACTTGACAACACCGTGTTCCATCGCAACAGAATTGTCTCTATTCTGGAGGTAATACCTCTAGAAATTATAGAAGTAGAGGACCAACTACCTGCGGTTGATCAAGAAGAGGAGGAGGAAGAGATAATGGATATTGAAACGGACTCTGACGAAGCTGGTTCAACGGACAATGAGGTGGACTTGCACGCCTACGAAACATTAGAGTCGTCATCTGAGTCGGAAATGGAATTCCAATTGGAAATCGAAGAAGAAGAAGAACAAGAACAAGACACTCCCCATCGTCCAATGGATAGGATGTTAGTTGCCAGAAGAATTATGTATTGTCATCGCTGCCTATTCCGTGATGAGGATGATTCCGACTCTGATGGTGATGTTTCACCCTTGTAAAAAGTTTAAACAAAAAGTTAAAAAAGAATGTGAGCGGGGGATAGAGCACTTTGTAGTAAATGATACTGCTTAGTGCTCTATCCCCCGCTCAAAATAATAATTCCAAATGACCTTGACCTACATAAACTTGCTCAAACAGACGTCTTTGAAAAAACTTGTACAAATTATTGAATCTAGACCAAATATCATCAATTTATCAAGCCTACTGATAAATGTATTACAAACGGTTGTGTAAAGGCTAAATTTAGCACATGAGTGATAACCTGTTTCCATATGACGTCACTTTCCCCACCTATCTGCCTCGGATATAAAGGGTCCCGGTGGAGTGCGCTGCTCATTATTGCGTGGACATTCACAGAGTGTGCATTCAAAGCCAAACTGTTTGAAATGGCTCTTTGCGACATTTGTGGGGAAATCTTTCAAGACGAAGATCTTTTCACCCTACACAGAGAATTACATGAAGACGAAGATAGAAAAGAAGATATTACCATGGATGAAATAGACTTAGACTCAATTGACCGGTTTTTGGAAGAGCACCAGAAGCAGACGAATTACTGGACAGCTATCTACAGCAAATGCAAAGAAGAAGACCTAGTGTGATACAATTTGCTGGTGCTGGACCATCTACTGCTACAAGACCTATTGAAGAAGAGGACACCGAAGAAGAGGACACCGAAGAAGAGGATATGGAAGAAGAAGAACTGGAAGATGTAAGACAACTGCGCACCACGGCCTTGCCAGGACGAGTTGTAACACATTTCAAAATTAATAACGTTCAATTGGAATTGGAAACATTTATAACCCAGGCTAAGGAACTTGTTGGTCAAACGTTGAGGGAAGAATTACAAAGGCTAAATTTTATTAAATTTGGAATGGTGTTAGAGGCTATGTTTGACAATACTGATGGTGAAACAGCATTGAGAGCATTCATTACCAAAAATCGAACCCTTACCTTCACCTCCGACATTGATGATATTATTGAAGAATGCTTGGAGGAACTTATAACCAAACTCCAAGAACATGAAGGAAGAGGATCTGGATGGACTTTGTCATCAATCGAAGGTATGGATGTTAGGGTTCATAAACATGGATATGGTTTAAGAGGTAGTAGTTTTATCCCTCTACCAAAGAAAATCCAAAACACTAACTCGTGTAGAAATGTTCAAAATGAGGGTAATGAATGTTTCAAGTATGCAATGTTAACCAAGTATGTTAAAAACAATCCTTGTAGAGTTGGTAGAGAATACTACGAAAATGAACACCGCTACAACTTTCAAGGTCTTACTTACCCAGTTACTTTAAAAGATATTGGCAAATTTGAAAAGAAAAATCCTGGCGTTTCAGTCAATGTTTTTGGTCTGGATGATTCCAACAACGTTTATCCTTTGCGGGTAGTAAAGGTTGAGCAAAGAAACCATACGGATTTGCTATTGATAACCAAGGGTGAAATTTCCCATTATGTATGGATAAAAGACTTTGAAGCGTTAGTTGTAAAACAATTGACCAAAAGAGTAAATAGGATTACAGTTTGCAAGAGATGTTTCTGCTTTTCTTGGAAAGATTCAAGACGTGGAGGATTGGACTGGTTATTGGAACATAAAAGACTTTGCAACGAGAACTATGAAGTAAAGATAAGTCTTCCACCGCCTACCCGAGCTTCAATACAATTTAACAAGACAGTTCACCAATACCGAATTCCACTAATGGTCTACGCAGATTTTGAATCGACGTTAGTACCACAGGAGCTGCCGGACGGCGAAGTGACTAGAAGAACAAAATATCAGTTGCATCAGCCTAACAGTTTTTGTTTACTAGTTAAATCAACCTTGTCTGAAAACCAATTGCAAGACTATGGTTTAACATCCACTCCAATACTCTACCGTGGTGAAGAAGCCGCTAAGTATTTTGTAGACCAACTGTACGATATTGCTGGAAAGGTTCAACGCTTGTTCGGTAATATTGTACCTATGGAACCTTTAAACCAAAATCAACAAGAAGAATACAACTTAGCGACAAGATGCTATTTATGCAAGAAGATGTTTAGTGAAGAAAATCCAAAAGTAAGAGATCACAATCACCTGACAGGGTTATACAGAGGAGCTGCTTGTAATTCATGCAATATAAATTACAAACTGCCAAACTTTATTCCTGTCGTTTTACACAATCTTAGCGGCTACGACTCCCACTTTATTATTCCAGAATTAGGAAGAGATGATGGTAAAATTGATGTTCTTGCTACAACATTGGAAAAGTACATCAGCTTTTCAAAAACAGTAGGTAAAATTAAACTTCGCTTCGTAGACTCTTACAGATTTATGGCATCTAGTTTAGCCAAATTGTCAGAGAACCTAAGAAGAGAAGACCTAAAAGAAACCAGAAAAATTGTACCTGAAGATAAATTAGACCTAGTATTACGGAAAGGAGTTTTCCCCTATGATTACATAACGTCTGCAGAAAAATTCGAAGAAACCAGTCTGCCACCGATTGAAGCCTTCAACAGCAAATTAAACGAAAGTGAAATCTCCGTTGAAGACTACAATCATGCTTGTAATGTTTGGAACCAACTAAACATTCAAACCTTAGGGGAATATTCTGACTTTTATATAAAATTGGACGTAACTCTGCTGTGCGATGTGATGGAAGAATTTCGAAACACCTGCTTCTCCGCCTATGGACTGGACCCTCTACACTCGTACACATCTCCAGGATTAGCATGGCAAGCTATGCTAAAGTCAACCAACTGTCGACTGGAACTTCTAACGGATATTGATATGGTGCTCATGATGGAATCTGGTGTACGGGGCGGTTTGACACAAGCTGTAACACGTCATGTCAAAGCCAACAACAAGTACATCCCCGGCTTCGACGAGCAACAACCATCGGTCTACCTTGGCTACTTTGACGCAAACAACCTTTATGGTTGGGCAATGTCAAATCCGCTTCCCTACGCTGACTTCAAATGGATCGACCCGGCCACCATCGGAGACATCTCACAGATTCCAAAGGATGGTCCAAAAGGCTATGTTTTGGACTGTGATTTTGAATACCCGGAGCACCTTCATGACCATCACTACGACTTGCCTCTCCTAGCCAAGACTGAAGTTTCACCGACAGGAAGATGGCCAAAATTGATGATGACCTTGGAGAATAAAGATCGCTATGTGGCTCACTATTGGGTAGTTCAACAGGCTCTCGAATTGGGTCTACGTATAGTGAGAATTCATAGAGCAATTGAATTCACCCAGTCTTGTTGGTTGAAACCATATATTGATTCCAACACTACAAGAAGAGCTGCAGCGACAACAGCATTTGAAAAGGACTTCTATAAATTAATGAACAATGCCATCTTTGGGAAGACCTTGGAGAACAAAAGAAAACACAAAAATGTAAAATTGGTGAGTGATCCTAGGAAATTGGAAAAATTAGTGCAAAAACCAAATTTCGGAACATCCATGATTATAAACGAAAATCTAGTCGCTGTCAGTATGAAGAAAAGAACAATAGTCATGGACCGTCCGTTATACATAGGTATGTCGATTTTGGACATAAGTAAAACCCTGATGTATGATTTCCATTATAACAAAATGGTTAAACACTACGGAAGGGAAAACATTGGAGTCGCATACATGGATACGGACGCGTTTATCTACTGGATAAAGACTTTGGACATGTATGAAGACCTAAGGACTTTTCACAAAGAAGATTTCGACTTTTCTGACTATCCGAAGAACCATCCAAATTTTAATGAAAAAAAATAAAAAAGTAATTGGAAAATTCAAAGATGAAGCAAATGGAATGCCTTTAGAAGAAATAGTGGCGCTGATGGCAAAATTGTATTCATTTAAGATGTACCACGAGAACAACACACCGACAGTGAAAAAAAGCAAAAGGAGTGAAGACATCTTATTTGAAAAAACACGTAACATTTGACCACTACAAGACTTGTTTGTTTGAAGATACTACGATATCAGCAACATTCAACAATATCCGAAGCTTCAAGCATCAAGTCTACAGTGTCACCGAAATTAAAAAAGCACTGTCAGCTCGGGATGATAAAAGACATATTTTGCCCGACAAAATCCACACTCTTCCATTCGGCCATTACTCCCTAAACCCTATCAACTAGTAACCTATTCTTCGTCCTTCTACAACTTCGACCTTATTCCTTTCTCCTTCCGTAAAAAAAATGGGGAACACGGCAAGTCCAACGCCGTGTTCCCCATTTTTTTTACACAAGTTTGGATGACCTTGACCCATATAAATGATGTGAATATTTAAGACAATGTTTCATTGTGATTATACATGTGATACAACAAACATTGAAACCTGCAATATGAAGGACTTGAAGCAACAAATTGTCAACGAACTTCATAAACCTGCAAGAAGAAAGTTTCCACGAAGAAATACGGTGATAAAAGGAATTAATGATTTATATCAAGCAGATTTAATCAAAATGATTCCTTATAGCAAACAAAATAAAGGATATAAATACATATTGACTGTTATTAACTGTTTTTCAAAAATGGCAGATGCTTTACCACTAAAAGATAAAAGTGGCAAAAGTGTTACAAAAGCAATGGAAACAGCTATACAAAGAGACAAACATACTATTAAACATTTACAAACAGATGATGGAAAAGAATACTTTAATAAGGAATTTGCAAATTTAATGAAAAAACACAATATAAACCATTACTCAACCAATTCAGAGGTAAAAGCTTCAATAATCGAAAGATTCAACAGAACTTTAAAAAGTGCAATGTATAAAATGTTTTCCAACAGAGGATCGCACATATGGATTGATATGTTACCAAAACTTATAAACAATTACAATAACAAATTTCATAGGACTATCGGGATGAAACCAAACCAAGTAACTAGTAAAAATGAAAACCTTGTATTAAAACGTATAAAAAACGAATACTAAACCAAAAGTTGAAAAACTAAAGCCTAAAAAATTTAATGTGGGTGATAAAGTGCGAATAAGTAAATATAAAGGTGTATTCAGTAAAAGATACCTGCCAAATTGGACCAATGAGGTTTTTACTGTATTCAAAGTACAACCTACAGTACCTGAGACATATATTTTAAAAGATAATAAAGGACAATTGCTTGAAGGAGGGTTTTATGGACATGAAATGTTAAAATCAACAGTAGGCGATGTATATTTAGTTGAAAAGGTGTTGCAACGGAAAAAAAGATAAGGTCAAAGTACGATGGTTAGGATTTAATAAGACGGAAGATTCTTGGATACCTAAAAAGGATTTGATATAACGATAGAGAATCATTTTAGGTTGAACCATTACAAAGGATGGAGATAGTACCACAAAAAGAGAGTTTTACTATTAATAATATAGATGAACTCACAGTGGATAATTCAGAATTTAATAGTGGGAAACATGGCAATTTGTTACCAAACACCGTTCGTTGTCTGGTTACCGGACCTTCCAACTGTGGAAAAACTAATGTAGTATTCGATTTGATTACAAACCCTAAAGGATTACGTTTTAACAATCTATATGTATTTTCAAAATCACTACAACAACCAAAGTATCAATTATTGGAAAAGATACTGACTAATGTGCCTGAAGTTAAATATTTAAAGTTTAATGCAAGCGAGAGTGTCATGCAACCACAAGAAGCTAAACCATTCTCCGTGTTCATATTCGACGATGTATCTTGTGAAAACCAAAACACAATAAGAAATTACTTCGCTATGGGTCGACATAACAACATAGATAGCATTTATATTGGTCAAACTTACAGCAAAATACCAAAACAACTTATTAGAGACAATGCAAACATGTTAATTGTATTTAAACAGGACGAAACCAACCTAAAACATATATATTTTGATCATGTAAATGCGGATATGACATTTGAACGATTTAAAGAGTTATGTGGAAAGGCTTGGGCTGAAAAGTATGGGTTCCTAACAATTATGAAGGAACAACCGCTAAACAATGGTCGATACAGGATAGGATTTGATAAATTTATATTAATACATTGAACATGGTATAAACTATTCATTGTTGTACAACACGTCTTGCTACAAACATGGTTAACCAAGAAAAATTAGTAAAAGAAATAAAATCACTTAGTGATTCTATTCGGGCTAAAAACAGAGCATTAAAACTAGGTATCAGCGAAAGGGAGAAATTCCTTGAATCTACTTTTAAACCTATTACTGAACCCTTGAAACAATTAAACAAAAAATTCGCTAAACCTGTATTGGAAGGAGATGCGATTGCACCTATCACAAAGTTTGAAAGAGAAAGTGTAAAATATGAAGGTTTTAGTGATGAAGACCCGGAATCCTCTACATACAGCGGCTTTACCGGAGCAGAATCTGAAAGAGAGCTAGAATCACCAGGATATAGTGAAAGGGGACCTGAAGAAGCACCAACTGCTAGTGAAGAGGAAAAAAGAGAAGAGGCAAGAGAAGGACCGTCAAACATAAGCTTGTTGGGTGAAAACATTCATAACAAAGGACCTTTAGGAAGGAAATACATGGTAAAAATGTTACTCGGAACAATTCCTAATAAGAATTACCATAGTTATGGAGCGAGATTAACAGAAGATGGTTTAATGATAGGTAATAGCCCGTTAAACGTTGATGAACATGATAATATTGTTGTTGGTGATCAAAGATATAAGGGCACAAAAGGATTATTTGAATTATTATTTGAAAATAAGCCTTCAGTATCGTTAGTAAAGGAAAAAGACATGGAAGCATATAAAAAGATTTTGGAACAGACAAATGCATATAGGAGAAAGTATTTACCTGACCAGCTTCCTTTTAGATCTAAGTCTTTAAAATATAGAGAATTTGTATCCAAGTTAATACCAACTAGAAGACAAACAATGCCGTTAACACAAAGAAAACCTGTAAAACGAAGATTTATGGCATCCACTTTGGATGTAAGTGCTCAGGAACGAAGAAAAAGAAGTAAGTCTGTTACAGGTACAGGTTTAATGAAGAAACTATATAACACAAATGTGATTTATTACAATAATATCAATAAATTGGTGGATAGAATGAAACTAATACATGAAGCTAAAGAAGCGGGTCATACAGGATTGGAAAACGAATGGGTGGCTTTGGTGGATGAACTCCGAAACCGTGGGGTAATCTTTTAAAAATGTGTTACTCCTTAGAGTACTATTCAGTTGCACCATGAGTGTTGACAAGTTCGGACGTTACTCCTCGGATGGGTTATATTATGCGAATAGTTTAAAAAGAAGTGCTGGTTTACCACAAACACCTGATGGAGATTATGATATGAGTAATAAAAGGTTAAAAAACATAAAAGATCCTTCGGATGAAAACGATGCAATAAACTTAAAAATATTAAAGGAAAAGATATCGCCAACATTAAAACTACAAAATAACACATATGACGCAGAAGATCATAGAATTATCAACGTTGGTAAACCAAATCAAAACGGTGATGCGATAAACAAAGGTTATTTGTCATCTGAATTAAAAAATACGTTAAAATTCAATGGGAAAACGTATAGTGCCAACAATAAACGTATATCCAACGTAGATGACCCTAAAGATGCAAAAGACAGCGTAAATAGACGCTATTTACATTCTTTGATACCTGAAAAGACAAAAGATGGATTTTCTTTTTATAAATTTGTTATTAATGATATAGGTTATCCAAAAACTGAAAACGATGCTGTAAATCTAAAATATATTAAAGATCATTGTATCATACGTGATGTAGGGGTTATAGATTGTTTTAATAATTGTTTAGCAAATGTTAAAGATGGTTCGGCGCCATCAGATGGAGCAACAGTGGGTCAAATGATGGAAACCTTAAAACAAGAAACAACCTCTTTTGTAAAACAAGATCAAGTAGTATCGAAGCAAGGGGATGACTTTGTTCAAGGTAATGAAATATTTAATTTATTAACATACAAAAATAATGCTTGGGATTGCATGGGTAAAGGGTTATCAAATATGAGATTGGGTTACACTGCTCAAGATGCAGCTGCTTTATCACAAACCGTACATCTAGATCCAAATCATTCTTTTAGATTCTTTACATGTAATAATAAAGTAATAAAAAACTTGCATAATGGAAGGGATCCAAATGATGCTGCAACTGTAGGACAAACCATCACAACATCATTAAAGGATAGTAAAGTGTATGATTGTAATAATAAACGTATAACAAACCTTAAAGACCCTGAACATGTAGATAATGCTGTCACCGTTAATTTTCTTGTAAAAGTTTTAGGTAATGCGATATTTGATTTACACAATCATTTTACACCAGATATTCTTCAAGGAAAATCAGGTCATAATACTTATGCTGAATCCATGAGAGGTGAGTATATTAAACGAGAAATTTATAATAAATACTTTACTAACCCTAAAACGAAACAGTTTAGATCATCAGATTGGGGTGATATTGATATTTAAGTAAATAACTCAATAAATGACTTCATTTATGTGCAACCTGTCATAGAGTTAACACATGAGTTGCACATTGCCATTATAAAAGGACAATAATGACGTTCAAGTACATCAGTCCATATCGAGACACTGCAAGAAAAGGAGGTGGGATCACGTCCACAGCGGTTTCTCTGTTAAGTAAAGCTTTAAAACAAATTCCAGTAGGATCCATAGTAAATAGAGCAATAGACGCATTACCATACGAATTTCATATACCAGGAGGTTATCAGTATTGCGGACCAGGAACTAAATTGAAAAAACGACTGGAAAGAGGCGATCCTGGCATAAACAAGTTAGATCAGGCTTGTAAAGAACACGATATCGCATATTCCACGTTTGCCGATTCAAAAAATAGATCAATAGCTGACAAAAAGCTTGCGGACATAGCTTGGCAACGAGTAAAATCAAGTGACGCTAGCATAGCAGAAAAAGCAGCAGCTTTAGCAGTAACAGCAGGTATGAAGGCTAAAACAGCAGTAGGAGGTGGAAGAAGGAGGAGAAGGAGAGTAAAAAGGAGGTCAACCACAAGAAAACATGGAGGAAATATAAAAAGAAGACGACGATCTACAAGAAAAGGCAGGAAGAAGCCCACCGTGTGGTCAATGGTAAAAAACGGGGCAGGTCTTTACCTAAGACCTTATCGTGCATATTAAATGAAAGAAATCAATTGGTCATACCACATAAAGCATTAACCAATATTGAATTATTTAAATATATTTCCTGTTTAAAAATACCATTTTTCCGCGGTGTGTTTATGAAAGACAGTTTACCAAAGAAAATGTGGCAAAATGAGACTGGAATTGTAAATTTGGATAATACTGAAGGGCCTGGCACCCATTGGGTTTGTTATAAGAAACTAAATAACAATGTATATTATTTTGATAGTTTCGGTAATTTGCCACCACCAAAAGAACTTTAAAATTACTTTAAATCTGCTAAAAACATATATTATAACTATAAAAGAGAACAACCTGATAATACTTCAATATGCGGCCATTTATGTTTGGAATTTCTAGCTAAAAGTATCAGTCACTATTGAGATGTCTTCCTATACGGTATCATTAACAGGAAAATCGTCCACTTTACGAAGTATCCTTTTTCCAGCGTTACGCTTGCAAAAAGGAAGGTTTTGGGAGGCGGCACTATTGGATTTTACAACGTACAACTCTATTCCCAATGTTACGGAAGGTAAAAATAACATATTGCATTATTATAAGGGAAAGGATGCCAGTGGAAAATTTACAGACTTACAAGAGTGCAGGTTACCCACAGGTTCTTATGAAATTGATCATATAAATGAATTTTTGCAAACTAAAATGGGAAAAGACAATATAACATTAAAAGGTAATAATAATACGATGAAAGCTGAAATTACTTCCAAATATTATATAGATTTCACTCAACCAAACTCAATTGGTGATTTATTAGGATTTTCCAACGATGGGCCTGTATTAGAACCAGATGTAACACATTCCGGTAAGAAAACAGTAACAATATTAAAAGTCAATAGTATAGACATAACTTGTAACATTATACAAGGTGCTTACAGGGATGGGGCTAACACCCACATCATACATACTTTTTACCCAAGTGTACCACCTGGATTTAAAATTGTTGAAAAGCCACAAAACCTGGTATATCTACCGTTGAACACCACTTTCATTTCAGACATCGTGTTGAGCGTATTGGATCAAGACGGTAACTTGGTAGACTTCAGAGAAGAGCCTATTACGATTAGATTACATTTAAAATCAACACTTTAATACAAAACCATGGGTTTAACATTTAAAAGCGAACAACCTACGGGAAACCGCATTAGTAGCTCTTCAGCTGTGGAGGAGTTAACACGCGAGAACATCCGTTTCTTAGAGAGAATTGGATTAAAATTAACCGATTATGGATATACTGGATATAGCGCAGGGTCCAACATTCGACGAAACCCTATGGGAAAAAGAATATCACACCCACAACCCTTACACTTCATCGAAATTAAACAATAACGATGAAATTCGTATTCCCATACAAAATCAAGACATTTACACATTACCATGTGAAAGTTACTTGTACATTGAAGGACAAGTTACTAAAAAGGACGGTACTACTGTTGGTACAACAGTTCCATTTATAAATAATCCTATGGCTTTCCTATTTGATGAAATTAGATATGAAATATCAGGTGTAACAGTTGATTCCACTAAAAAAGTAGGTATTACGACAACTTTAAAAGGATTAACATCTATAACACCCAATGAAACCAATTTACTTAAACCTGCCGGATGGGTATTACCTACGATTGACACGATCACTCCAAATCCAAATGGATATTTTGATTTTCATATTCCATTACGTTTGTTGCTTGGTTTTGCTGAAGATTATAGGAAAATAATATTAAATGTTAAACAAGAATTAGTTTTGTTGAGATCTTCTAACGATAAAGACATTATTAAAGCTGCAGATGCTACTACAGATGCGACTTTAGAATGGAAATTAAAATTAGACAAAATTGTATGGAGAGTTCCACATGTTAAATTGGCTGACGAGCATAGAATGCTACTTTTAAGGAAATTAAAAGCCGATCGTGATATTGTTATTCCATTTAGAAGTTGGGAATTTCATGAGCATCCCAGTTTACCTACTACGGATCGACACACTTGGACTGTTAAAACATCAAATTATGTAGAACGAGCCAGGTATATTATATTTGGTTTACAAACAGGTAGAAGAGACGCCATTACTAAACATGCAGGACAATTTGATCATTGTAACTTGAAAAATATTAAAGTTTATTTAAATTCACAATTCTTTCCATACGACAATTTAAATGTGTCATTCACTAAGAAGAAATACAGTATATTGTACGATATGTACGCGAGATTCCAAAGTTCATATTACGGTAAAACAAATACACCTTTATTATCACCTGACAAATATTTCGATTCAGGTTGAAATAATAAAACGTCTTCCAACACTATTCGATATATTTACACTTATACTGTATATGTTTACAGACGGTAAATATATATAAAAGATCTTATAATGGCGATCGATTTCGACCAGTCACACCGGTCATCATCAGGCCCAATCAGAGACTCTGATTGAGTCTACACGGACTTGTATCACATTATGCATCACTTTTCAGACAAGTTTACCAATATTTACACAAAGGGGCTGGAAAAGAAAAGATGGATCGAAGGATTTACTCATGTTCCGGTTAATGATGTGGAATTGGATAAGAATTATCAATACATGCTGGAAACCATATGTATTTGTACAAAAAGCCCAGAACATGATAAAGATAGACATTGCGCTTTGAAAAATGCCTATAAACTCGCCTCTTACCTTCAAAATGGGGAAGTGGGGAGTGGTGGGGGTAACGGAGAGTATATAAGTGGGGAGCAGACAGGGACCTGGCATGAGTATTACTCGAGATTCCGAGACGACAACATCTCCGAGCAAGAAGACGATCTGTAACCTGACCATGGCATCTCACCAGTTCCTTCAGACTTTGGTCGAGCAGTTCAATGCTCACTCCAAGTCAACAATATTACCTGTAAAGAAGTGCTCGGAACTAAAAGACGAGAAGCACTACATAATCCATGCTATGAAGAAGATGGAGACTACAGTTGGGGAGGCCATCTGCTGCAGTCTCAGCGAGGCACCGTTTACTCCGGGGGATGAACCAAAGTTCCAGGTGTACCTGCCCAAGAGATTCGTCCATCTTCTACAAAACGAGGATCTTCGCTCTATTCAACCCGGGTGTCTATACCTGGTGTCGCACGGCTGCACGGGTAGCAATTCTACAGAGTTGACCATCCACATCGCTGACAAGCAGCAGTGTTAGATTTAAGTTTTAATGTTGTAAATATGTTGTTGTTGTAATGTTTTATAAATAAACGAATCATAAAAGACAAAAAAATTAAAAAAAACAAAAATGCAACATATCAATATGTGACAAACTTCACGTATTGATATGTTGCATTTTTTTTTAAACTTCGCGGGTGACCTTGACCTTTGACCTTTGCATTTCACAACTACCCCCACTACCGTAATTACCCCCACTACCGCACTAGGATTCAAACCTGCTTGGATGCGAAAAACGGTCATTCTGTTGCCAACTAGCAAACGATGAGCACCTTGTACGAGCTTTGCTTACAACGAGTTATAACTGACGCATCTTTATTCCAGATGGCTTTACGAGATAATATCCCTATAACAGTAAAGCAGGATATCGAGGAGTACAAGAAAGATAATAGAGGGTATTCGGGATACTCCTGGTATAGGTTCCAAGACGGGGAAAAGTTTTGTAGGCCTTGTGGCAATGCTGCCGTCAGAGACCTTCGACGGTTCGTACAGGAAGGTGGTAGAAAACAGTTTGGATTTCTAGCACCAATGTTTAGATTTGAAAACTACAAGGACACCTGTGCTATTTGTTCCATCCCTTTGTATCAATGGAAAAAGTTTAGAAGTGTTTAATTGCATCTTCCATACCCCCACCACCATCACCCCCACCACTTTTCCATGTACCTCCAAACGCTGTGCCTCGGCTTCATTTCTACTCCAGCAGCCAACCTAGCAACATCAGGATGTCTCTCAACGTCAGTTGCGCAAGTTACGAGGAGGTGAGCATCAAGACTCAGCAGGAGCTAAACGACTTATACAAGGAGTTGCAGCTGATGGTGGCACGAGGCTACCGTATAAATGTGCAAGTTTACGCTTGCAATATACGGAACACCCGGCAGTCAAAGAAAGAGCCTGGACACTCCTCGACGGCTTCCTCACCAGCGTCCATGAAGACCGAGCCAGACAACTTGGACTACTTCAGCTGACTAGCAGTTGTATTTCTTGTCCTAACCATTGTAGAATATGTATATTTTTTCATTATATTAAAGAAGTAAAAGAGCAAAAACACCTATCTTGTTACTGACATATAAGCTCAGTAACAAGATAGGTTTTTTTAAAACACAATTTGGATTACCTTGAAACTTCCCCCTCCACTGCTTTGTTACCCCCACCACTTGACTATTGGTGTACATGGCACATCGCAATTGGAAACCTCATTCCATCTTCAACAGCCACACCGACAACATCAACAATGGCAAACCTACCAACAGATGAAAGATGTCCTCACGCATGTTGTGACTTCGTCCACGAGTTGGAGAAGAGGATGCAGGAGAGGGCGATAAGAAGAAAACAGATCCACTCAGAAAATATCATGATAGTCAACGGCTATCTTTTATTGTTCGGCCTTATTATGGTTGTACTTTTCATACTGTACGGCATAGTCACATGTGTCGGCAAGGTTGCAGAAGAAAACGCTCGCCACCATCAATTGGAAAGTTTCAATGTTACTTTGTAAGTTTTCCTTTTTTTAAAACTCCGTTTGGATGACCTTGAAAATTCCCCCACTACTCCACCACACCCCCCACCACTTCACCATGTTCCTGCATGAGCATCACATCAACCGTCATTCCTTGTCCGACAAGCAACCATGGCAGACAACAACACCATCAGCCAAGCTGACTCCACTACTGATGTCGGTACAAGTACGGGTTGGACACTGTCGATCGATAGTGTACACTATTTGGAGTCAATTTGCGAACGTATGAAGGAAATACTGCGGGACAACCCTGGGATCATAATACAAATGAATTTAAATTATGATTGGTCCCAAGTTAGAATGCAAGGGGACGACAACAACGGTCAACAATCTCCACAATATTCGCCCATGTCCCCGATCTATCCTTACGGCGAGTCTGACGTCGATGAAGATGAGGCTGATGAAGATGCAGGGGACAACGAGGCTGAAGAGGAGTAAGCTTCATTCCTTTTTTTTAAAACCTAAATTGGATGACCTTGAGAATTCCCCCTCCACTATTTCCTTTTTTTAAAACCCAAATTAAATGACCTTGAAAATACCCCCTCCACGTACTTTTGGTTTACCCCCTCTACTTTTCAATACTGTTACCACAGTCTGTAGCTCACATCATTCCTTGCTTAGCTATCATGGCGGACAGCACTCTTTCTCGAGTTGACTCCACTACGGATGAAGAATGGCCATTTTCCTGGAATGTTCATCTGCAAGACTCGGCAGAAGTGGATATGTTGCATGAGAAATTGGTGTATGTATTAAACGAAAACCCCAACATTGAATGTAGAATGACTATGGATTTCGATGCGACAGGGGTCCACACTCAACCTTCCACTTCCAGCCAGCCTGAACCTCAGCTACAGCCAAAGAACTTTACACATCTTTACACTCCAATACGGCCGGAGGATGTGGTTATCAGCGAGGCAGACTCTACTACAAGTTATATTGAACCAACGAATTGGAAGCTTGTTGTTGACACCTTACACAAGGTCGACTTAGTATGTGACAAATTAAAGGAATTGATGATGCAAGATCCTGGTCTTCGTTTTAAAATTGATTTGTTTTTCATCTGGGGAGCACCTGCACGGGGCTCTTCGTCTGACAGCTCTCTAAGTACAACGGATGAGGAGGAGGAGGACGACTAGTTATCTTTTTTAAAACTCCGTTTGGATGGCCTTGACCTTTCCCCCTCCACTGAGTTTATTTAAGGTGCACTCTCAATGACTGCAGCATCATTTCATCGCGCACCTTCACCACAGCAACATGGAGAGTCAACTCAACTACTGTTGCGAACGGAAATGTTTTTCATGGCCGAATGACATTGATGTTGCGGATGGCCTGGCGTGTAGAAAATGTGAAGCTTTTGGTCAATGCATGTGTAAGTGCAAGTCTTGGAAGAAGCCGAAACCGGAGTTGAAGACATTCCATGTGTACCAGATGAGAGGGCATAAGTACACTTGTTGCCCTGAACGTTGCATTGAATTCACATTAAAACAGCTAACTGGCTGCAAATTGTGCAACAATCATTTTGCAGGTTTTTGCAAACATTATTTAGGAGCCTGTCAGTACAGATCAACTTGGCATACAGAAGCACTCACTATCAATGAAATCGCTATAGATACACAAGAGTAGTCTTTCTACTCTTTTCTTTTTTAAAACTCCATTTGGATGACCTTGACCTTTCCCCCTCCACCCACCTTAGTTTATATAAACCCCATTTCCACTGACCACAGCATCACTTCATCGTGCTCCCTCGTCAAAGCAACATCAGCTATGGAAAGTAAGCGCATCTCATGTTGCGAGCATAGGTGTTTGGAGATACAAGGCGTCACATATTGTGCAAAGAAGCGTTGGGAGGAAGAGACGGGGACAACCTATTGCTGTGAGGATAAGTGTTTCCTCTTACCAAAGTGGCAAGTGGATGGGCTGGCCTGCCGGCAATGTGAATGCTTCGGATGTTGCAGGTGTAGATGCAAGAACCAACAGCTGCCACCACCGGTACTACAAACTTTCAAAATCTACAAATCCAAATACTTTTATACTTGTTGTCCGCAGCGGTGTATTAAATTTCACTTCTCCAATCTTACCAATTGTCGGAAGTGCTACGGACAACCTGATGGGTGGTGCACCTGTTTTCTAGACTCCTGCCGCTACAGATCGGATTGGTTTACAGATCCGTTGGAAATTGATGAGGTCGCCCAGGAAGCACAAGAGTAGTCTTTCTACTCTTCAACTTTTTTAAAACTCCATTTGGATGACCTTGAGATTTCCCCCTCCACTTCCCCATATACCTAGAGTACACAGAGCCTGATAGTCAGTCACTCGGTGGCTGTCGTGGGGTGCGCATCGGTGTCGGCGCTCCGTTGTTAGGTTTTCAAGGTCACAGTAATATCAAATTGTTGGTGTTGTGCTGGTTCAAGGTCACCTGAGGAATAACCGATTGCCCATTTAGGCAGAGTCATGTCAGAAACTCGAGTTTAACTTGGCACTTTTGCCGTTTCTCGTCGAAAATTCGCTCCAAGTGGTCAAGGTCACGGGGACTCTGACTGAAACTCGGAGCGTAGTGCGAGAAACGGCAAAAGTGCCAAAAAATTTTAAGTTTCGGCGTGACCTTGACCTCAGTGGCGTCGGTGACGTCATTTTGATGACGTAAGGGGTGATGTCGTCATCAGCACGTCATTTCTGTGACGTCATGGGTGTGACGTCATAGAAATGACGTCATTGGTGATGACGTCATCGATGACGCAATCGATGACGTCATCGGTGAGGTCATTGACCTCGATGACGTCATCCCTCAGGTGACCTTGAACTGAGCCAGCACCAACAATTTGACACTACTAACGTTTGGCGGAAAAATTTGAAACATCTCGGTCAAAACATTTGAGTTGCTTCCGCTGTCTGCGTACCGTACAGAATACGCTTAGAAATTCCAGCGTAATGGTTTCAGCGCTGTTGCCGGGAGGTGAAGGAATATCGTGCGTCATGTTCAGCTGATGTGTGCCCCCGCGCAACCCCCGCGCGTAATTAAATGTACACGGCGGCGAGACATCTCCGCTCCGTCAACCGATTGTTGCATACCCGTGCTCAGGTAGAGGGGACGACTCTAGTATATTGACGCTGGCGGTAAGCCCTCCGCTGGGTCAACCGATTGTCGCATTGCAGTGCACACCTAGAGGGGACGACTTGAGTATGTTTCATGACTGTGGGATATGATTACTTACTTGTACAAAAAAAATGATTAAATAATTTTCTAACGATATTGTTACGTGAAATCGCGAGTTAAATTATAATGTTTAGTTAAGTTAATTTATTTTCGTCTAAAAGTCTAGTTTTTTACTACGGGCTTCATCCGTGTGTCTGTTATATATTTTGGGCTGTAATTATAATGTTTCTTTGGACTATAATCGAGCAAACTATTTATATTATGTTTTGCGTTACTTAAAATTTTGTTATTATTCTTGCTTTATCTCAGTAAATAGTTATGTTTGTCTAATGTATGGAATTTATAAAAAGTGGGTTTTCCTTCAATAAATAAGTGTTTTCTTTACGATAGGGACTCAGCAGAGCAAAATGAAATGTTTAAACAACGTGAATATTTAGGTCAGTACATTAAAATGGTATGACAGTGACGACTTCAAACGATTAAACTATTTTCTAACGTTATTATTATTAAATGAAGTTGCGAGTCAAATTATAATGTTTTGTTAAGTTTATTAATTCTAACACAAGACAATATTACAGCTCGGTTGGATTTTTCTGAGGCATAACCACCATCTTTAGCCGAGTAGGTTTCTTCCGAAAAACGACTGGAGTTTTCTGTAATGCCATCATCGGGATCTTGACTTGAGTCGAGTACAATCTCGCTGCATGGCCCCGTGGTGAAGTCATTAACTGTAGCTCGCTTCTGATTGGCCCGGCCGCTGAGCCAATGAGAGACATCCGTTCCTCGCTGAGTCGGGATAAAACCGGGACCTGCTCGGGCCACTGTATCACTCTGCATCGAGCCGTCACGGGACCAGCCAAGAAGCAACTCCGACCTCTCCCCGCAAGCTACCGGGACTCGGCGGATACCATCGGAGACACCGGGCATTCGGCGATGTCTTGGGAGAAGCGCAAGCCCTGCGTGGTACACCGCCTCGGAGTCTACGCCAAGCGTGATACCCTTGAGGTCACCTCGCTTACGCCGCTCGATGTCTACGAGGGTCGCCGACGAGTCACTGGGGCATGCGCCGCCTACGTCCCGAGGAATGTCGCCGTGCCTGGGTCAGACTACTCCGGACTTATGCGAGGAGACTCGGACTCGCTGTGAGAAGATCCTTGGGCGTCTGGATCAGTTTGATCACGGGACCGTTAGGTCCCTTCCCTCGTTTGCACTTAGTCGGCGACTTCCTTCTTTACTGTCTTTTCTTTGCATGGCTTTGCGTGGGTTCTTTCTTATTTTTTTTTTGGCAAACTAACACTCTAGTGTACTTAAACTATGTCCCTTACCTATTTCCTATCACACCCCCCACAAAACATACCCGGGTGGTTCGCGCAGAGCGTTTTCTGCGGTCCCCCACACCTTGGTTCACTCGGTCGGTTGGCCTGCCCAGCTACGAGGAACTGCCCCCTAAACTTGGTTGGTTGGCAGGCTTGTCCGCTACAGCCAAGTTCCTTTTTTTTCTACATTCAATTTGACCTTGAACCTGTTTGAACCTGCTCAGGCGTAAAAATATTTGTTAAAACCCGAATAAACAATATAATTATAGCCCAATATATTAGGGTTACACGAATGAAGCCCGCAGTTCAAAAAATTAAGATTTAGTCGAAACGGCCTTTCTAAAGGCCACGGAAATAAACGTTTAAAAATTAATAATATTGTTTAAAAAGTGTGAAACTAAGGTGTATGATAGAATAAAGAGACCGGTGTGTAATAATTATTACATATTCCCGCCAAAATATAATCGTGGTCGAGTGTTAGTTGTGTAAAAGTATAAGGGGAATAAAATCCATAGTTTTGACCGGGAATTTAAGAAGTTTTCTGTCATTTATTGAAGCAAAACTCCGGTTGTATAAATCGGATAAAAATTAATGGATTTTACCGGGTGAATAGAAATACTCTTAAATATATATTTTTTTAAGAACATACAGTAATCTTTATGTGCCGGCCTTTGTAAGTAAATAAATTTGGTATCTAGCATTGCAATGCAAAGAGCGAGGGACTATAGCGGCACTAGCGTGATCGGCCCGACAGCCGGGGTAACGTTTGGTCATAAACACAAATTAACAGGAAAATCAAGACTCTCTGGGCTCCGCTAAAAGTTCAACAGCGTATTAGTAACGTCACACCACCACGTCACACCCGTGACGTCACCGTATGACGTCACACATACGTCATCAAACGTCACATACCAAATCAGTGACGTCACACCACCACGTCACACCCGTGACGTCACACACTCCACCTCCTCACCGTATGACGTCACACATACGTCATCACACGTCACTAATACGTAACCACTGATTAAAAACCGCTGAATTTGCGTTTGTCCCAGGTGCCTCAAAAGGCCTCTACTAACGAGCCCCTCAAACACTTAACCTTAATGCTCACTTTACCACTGTTCCATGGCAACATATATGGTTGAATGTACTTGAGAACGAGCTACTTAACCACGTATCCTTAATGGTCACTTTACCACTGTTCCATGGCAACATAATTGTCTGAATGTCCTTGAGAACGAGCCCCTTAACCACTTAACCTTAATGCTCACTTTACGCCTGTTCAATGGCAAAATATATGGTTGAATGTCTTTGAGAACGAGCCCCTTAACCACTTAACCCTAATGCTCACTTTATCACTGTTCCATGGCAACATATATGGTTGAATGTCCGTGAAAACGAGCCCCTTTAACGACTTAACCTTAATGCTCACTTTACCACTGTTCCATGGCAACATATATGGTTGAATGTCCTTGAGAACGAGCCCCTTAACCACTTAACTTTAATGCTCACTTTACTACTGTTCCATGGCAACATATATGGTTGAATGTTCTTGAGAACGAGCCCCTTAACCATTTAACCTTAATGCTCACTTTACCACTGTTCCATGGCAACATATATGGTTGAATGTCCTTGAGAACGAGCTCCTTAACAACTTATCCTTAATGCTCACTTTACCACTGTTCCATGGCAACATATATGATTGAATGTCCTTGAGAACGAGCCCCTTAACCATTTAACCTTAATGCTCACTTAACTACTGTTCCATGGCAACATATATGGTTGAATGTCCTTGAGAACGAGCTCCTTAACCACTTATCCTTAATGGTCACTTTACCACTGTTCCATGGCAACATAATTGGTTGAATGTCCTTGAGAACGAGCCCCTCAACCACTTACCACTTAACCTTAATGCTCACTTTACCACTGTTCCATGGCAACATGTATGGTTGAATGTCCTTGAGAACGAGCTCCTTAACCACTTATCCTTAATGGTCTCTTTACCACTGTTCCATGGCATCATAATTGGTTGAATGTCCTTGAGAACGAGCCTCTTAACCACTTAACCTTAATGCTCACTTTACCACTGTTCCATGGCAAAATATATGGTTGAATGTCTTTGAGAACGAGCCCCTTAACCACTTAACCCTAATGCTCACTTTATCACTGTTCCATGGTAACATATATGGTTGAATGTCCTTGAGAACGAGCCCCTTAACCATTTAACCTTAATGCTCTCTTTACCACTGTTCAATGGCAACATATATGGTTGAATGTCTTTGAGAAGGAGCCCCTAAACCATTTAACCTTAATGCTCACTTTACCACTGTTCCATGGCAACATGTATAGTTGAATGTCCTTGAGAACGAGCTACTTAACCACTTATCCTTAATGGTTACTTTACCACTGTTCCATGGCAACATAATTGGTTGAATGTCCTTGAGAACGAGCCTCTTAAACACTTAACCTTAATGCTCACTTTACCACTGTTCCATGGCAAAATATATGGTTGAATGTCCTTTAGAAGGAGCCCCTTAACCACTTAACCCTAATGCTCAATTTATCACTGTTCCATGGCAAAATATATGGTTGAATGTCCTTGAGAACGAGCCCCTTAACCACTTAACCTCAATGCTCACTTTATCACTGTTCCATGCCAACATATATGGTTGAATGTCCTTGAGAAAGAGCCCCTTAACCACTTAACTTTAATGCTCACTTTACTACTGTTCCATGGCAACATATATGGTTGAATGTTCTTGAGAACGAGCCCCTTAACCATTTAACCTTAATGCTCACTTTACCACTGTTCCATGGCAACATATATGGTTGAATGTCCTTGAGAACGAGCCCCTTAACCATTTAACCTTAATGCTCACTTTACCACTGTTCCATGGCAACATAATTGGTTGAATGTCCTTGAGAACGAGCCCCTCAACCACTTACCACTTAACCTTAATGCTCACTTTACCACTATTCCATGGCAACATGTATGGTTGAATGTCCTTGAGAACGAGCTCCTTAACCACTTATCCTTAATGGTCACTTTACCACTGTTCCATGGCATCATAATTGGTTGAATGTCCTTGTGAACGAGCCTCTTAACCACTTAACCTTAATGCTCACTTTACCACTGTTCCATGGCAAAATATATGGTTGAATGTCTTTGAGAACGAGCCCCTTAACCACTTAACGCTAATGCTCACTTTATCACTGTTCCATGAAAACATATATGGTTGAATGTCCTTGAGAACGAGCCCCTTAACCATTTAACCTTAATGCTCTCTTTACCACTGTTCAATGGCAACATATATGGTTGAATGTCTTTGAGAAGGAGCCCCTTAACCATTTAACCTTAATGCTCACTTTACCACTGTTCCATGGCAACATGTATGGTTGAATGTCCTTGAGAACGAGCTACTTAACCACTTATCCTTAATGGTCACTTTACCACTGTTCCATGGCAACATAATTGGTTGAATGTCCTTGAGAACGAGCCTCTTAACCACTTAACCTTAATGCTCACTTTACCACTGTTCCATGGCAAAATATATGGTTGAATGTCCTTGAGAAGGAGCCCCTTAACCACTTAACCCTAATGCTCACTTTATCACTGTTCCATGGCAAAATATATAGTTGAATGTCCTTGAGAACGAGCCCCTTAACCACTTAACCTCAATGTTCACTTTACCACTGTTCCATGGCAACATATATGGTTGAATGTCCTTGAGAACCAGCCCCTTAACCATTTAACCTTAATGCTCACTTTACTACTGTTCCATGGCAACATATATGGTTGAATGTCCTTGAGAACGAGCCCCTTAACCACTTAACGTTAATGCTCATTTTACCACTGTTCCATGGCAAAATATATGGTTGAATGTCCATGAGAACGAGCCCCTTAACGACTTAACCTTAATGCTCACTTTTACCACTGTTCCATGGCAACATATATGGTTGAAAGTCCTTGAGAACGAGCCCCTCAACCACTTAACCTTAATGCTCACTTTACCACTGTTCCATGGCAACATATATGGTTGAATGTACTTGAGAACGAGCTACTTAACCACGTATCCTTAATGGTCACTTTACCACTGTTCCATGGCAACATAATTGTCTGAATGTCCTTGAGAACGAGCCCCTTAACCACTTAACCTTAATGCTCACTTTACGCCTGTTCAATGGCCAAATATATGGTTGAATGTCTTTGAGAACGAGCCCCTTAACCACTTAACCCTAATGCTCACTTTATCACTGTTCCATGGCAACATATATGGTTAAATGTCCGTGAAAACGAGCCCCTTTAACGACTTAACCTTAATGCTCACTTTACCACTGTTCCATGGCAACATATATGGTTGAATGTCCTTGAGAACGAGCCCCTTAACCACTTAACTTTAATGCTCACTTTACTACTGTTCCATGGCAACATATATGGTTGAATGTTCTTGAGAACGAGCCCCTTAACCATTTAACCTTAATGCTCACTTTACCACTGTTCCATGGCAACATATATGGTTGAATGTCCTTGAGAACGAGCTCCTTAACAACTTATCCTTAATGCTCACTTTACCACTGTTCCATGGCAACATATATGATTGAATGTCCTTGAGAACGAGCCCCTTAACCATTTAACCTTAATGCTCACTTAACTACTGTTCCATGGCAACATATATGGTTGAATGTCCTTGAGAACGAGCTCCTTAACCACTTATCCTTAATGGTCACTTTACCACTGTTCCATGGCAACATAATTGGTTGAATGTCCTTGAGAACGAGCCCCTCAACAACTTACCACTTAACCTTAATGCTCACTTTACCACTGTTCCATGGCAACATGTATGGTTGAATGTCCTTGAGAACGAGCTCCTTAACCACTTATCCTTAATGGTCTCTTTACCACTGTTCCATGGCATCATAATTGGTTGAATGTCCTTGAGAACGAGCCTCTTAACCACTTAACCTTAATGCTCACTTTACCACTGTTCCATGGCAAAATATATGGTTGAATGTCTTTGAGAACGAGCCCCTTAACCACTTAACCCTAATGCTCACTTTATCACTGTTCCATGGTAACATATATGGTTGAATGTCCTTGAGAACGAGCCCCTTAACCATTTAACCTTAATGCTCTCTTTACCACTGTTCAATGGCAACATATATGGTTGAATGTCTTTGAGAAGGAGCCCCTAAACCATTTAACCTTAATGCTCACTTTACCACTGTTCCATGGCAACATGTATAGTTGAATGTCCTTGAGAACGAGCTACTTAACCACTTATCCTTAATGGTTACTTTACCACTGTTCCATGGCAACATAATTGGTTGAATGTCCTTGAGAACGAGCCTCTTAACCACTTAACCTTAATGCTCACTTTACCACTGTTCCATGGCAAAATATATGGTTGAATGTCCTTTAGAAGGAGCCCCTTAACCACTTAACCCTAATGCTCAATTTATCACTGTTCCATGGCAAAATATATGGTTGAATGTCCTTGAGAACGAGCCCCTTAACCACTTAACCTCAATGCTCACTTTACCACTGTTCCATGGCAACATATATGGTTGAATGTCCTTGAGAACCAGCCCCTTAACCACTTAACCTTAATGCTCACTTTACTACTGTTCAATGGCAACATATATGGTTGAATATCCTTGAGAACGAGCCCCTTAACCATTTAACCTTAATGCTCACTTTACTACTGTTCCATGGCAACATATATGGTTGAATGTCCTTGAAAACGAGCCCCTTAACGACTTAACCTGAATGCTCACTTTACCACTGTTCCATGGCAACATATATGGTTGAATGTCCTTGAGAACGAGCCCCTTAACCACTTAACGTTAATGCTCATTTTACCACTGTTCCATGGCAAAATATATGGTTGAATGTCCATGAGAACGAGCCCCTTAACCACTTAACCTTAATGCTCACCTTACCACTGTTCCATGGCAACATATATGGTTGAATGTCCTTGAAAACGAGCCCCTTAAACTCTTAACCTTAATGCTCACTTTACCACTGTTCCATGGCAACATATATGATTGAATGTCCTTGAGAACGAGCCCCTTAACGACTTAACCTTAATGCTCACTTTACCACTGTTCCATGGCAACATATATGGTTGAATGTCCTTGAGAACGAGCCCCTCAACCACTTTACCTTAATGCTCACTTTACCACTGTTCCATGGCAACATATATGGTTGAATGTCCTTGAGAACGAGCCCCTTTACCACTTAACCTTAATGCTCAATTTACCACTGTTCCATGGCAAAATATATGGTTGAATGTCTTTGAGAACGAGCCCCTTAACCACTTAACCCTAATGCTCACTTTATCAATGTTCCATGGTAACATATATGGTTGAATGTCCTTGAGAACGAGCCCCTTAACCATTTAACCTTAATGCTCTCTTTACCACTGTTCCATGGCAACATATATTGTTGAATGTCCTTGAAAACGAGCCCCTTAAACTCTTAACCTTAATGCTCACTTTACCACTGTTCCATGGCAACATATATGATTGAATGTCCTTGAGAACGAGCCCCTTAACGACTTAACCTTAATGCTCACTTTACCACTGTTCATTGGCAACATATATGGTTGAAAGTCCTTGAGAACGAGCCCCTCAACCACTTAACCTTAATGCTCACTTTACCACTGTTCCATGGCAACATATATGGTTGAATGTACTTGAGAACGAGCTACTTAACCATGTATCCTTAATGGTCACTTTACCACTGTTCCATGGCAACATAAATGTCTGAATGTCCTTGAGAACGAGCCCCTTAACCACTTAACCTTAATGCTCACTTTACCCCTGTTCAATGGCAAAATATATGGTTGAATGTCTTTGAGAACGAGCCCCTTAACCACTTAACCCTAATGCTCACTTTATCACTGTTCCATGGCAACATATATGGTTGAATGTCCGTGAAAACGAGCCCCTTTAACGACTTAACCTTAATGCTCACTTTACCACTGTTCCATGGCAACATATATGGTTGAATGTCCTTGAGAAAGAGCCCCTTAACCACTTAACTTTAATGCTCACTTTACTACTGTTCCATGGCAACATATATGGTTGAATGTTCTTGAGAACGAGCCCCTTAACCATTTAACCTTAATGCTCACTTTACCACTGTTCCATGGCAACATATATGGTTGAATGTCCTTGAGAACGAGCCCCTTAACCATTTAACCTTAATGCTCACTTTACCACTGTTCCATGGCAACATAATTGGTTGAATGTCCTTGAGAATGAGCCCCTCAACCACTTACCACTTAACTTTAATAATCACTTTACCACTATTCCATGGCAACATGTATGGTTGAATGTCCTTGAGAACGAGCTCCTTAACCACTTATCCTTAATGGTCACTTTACCACTGTTCCATGGCATCATAATTGGTTGAATGTCCTTGTGAACGAGCCTCTTAACCACTTAACCTTAATGCTCACTTTACCACTGTCCCATGGCAAAATATATGGTTGAATGTCTTTGAGAACGAGCCCCTTAACCACTTAACCCTAATGCTCACTTTATCACTGTTCCATGGTAACATATATGGTTGAATGTCCTTGAGAACGAGCCCCTTAACCATTTAACCTTAATGCTCTCTTTACCACTGTTCAATGGCAACATATATGGTTGAATGTCTTTGAGAAGGAGCCCCTTAACCATTTAACCTTAATGCTCACTTTACCACTGTTCCATGGCAACATGTATGGTTGAATGTCCTTGAGAACGAGCTACTTAACCACTTATCCTTAATGGTCACTTTACCACTGTTCCATGGCAACATAATTGGTTGAATGTCCTTGAGAACGAGCCTCTTAACCACTTAACCTTAATGCTCACTTTACCACTGTTCCATGGCAAAATATATGGTTGAATGTCCTTGAGAAGGAGCCCCTTAACCACTTAACCCTAATGCTCACTTTATCACTGTTCCATGGCAAAATATATAGTTGAATGTCCTTGAGAACGAGCCCCTTAACCACTTAACCTCAATGTTCACTTTACCACTGTTCCATGGCAACATATATGGTTGAATGTCCTTGAGAACCAGCCCCTTAATCATTTAACCTTAATGCTCACTTTACTACTGTTCCATGGCAACATATATGGTTGAATGTCCTTGAGAACGAGCCCCTTAACCACTTAACGTTAATGCTCATTTTACCACTGTTCCATGGCAAAATATATGGTTGAATGTCCATGAGAACGAGCCCCTTAACGACTTAACCTTAATGCTCACTTTTACCACTGTTCCATGGCAACATATATGGTTGAAAGTCCTTGAGAACGAGCCCCTCAACCACTTAACCTTAATGCTCACTTTACCACTGTTCCATGGCAACATATATGGTTGAATGTACTTGAGAACGAGCTACTTAACCACGTATCCTTAATGGTCACTTTACCACTGTTCCATGGCAACATAATTGTCTGAATGTCCTTGAGAACGAGCCCCTTAACCACTTAACCTTAATGCTCACTTTACGCCTGTTCAATGGCAAAATATATGGTTGAATGTCTTTGAGAACGAGCCCCTTAACCACTTAACCCTAATGCTCACTTTATCACTGTTCCATGGCAACATATATGGTTGAATGTCCGTGAAAACGAGCCCCTTTAACGACTTAACCTTAATGCTCACTTTACCACTGTTCCATGGCAACATATATGGTTGAATGTCCTTGAGAACGAGCCCCTTAACCACTTAACTTTAATGCTCACTTTACTACTGTTCCATGGCAACATATATGGTTGAATGTCCTTGAGAACGAGCTCCTTAACAACTTATCCTTAATGGTCACTTTACCACTGTTCCATGGCAACATAATTGGTTGAATGTCCTTGAGAACGAGCCCCTCAACCACTTACCACTTAACCTTAATGCTCACTTTACCACTGTTCCATGGCAACATGTATGGTTGAATGTCCTTGAGAACGAGCTCCTTAACCACTTATCCTTAATGGTCTCTTTACCACTGTTCCATGGCATCATAATTGTTTGAATGTCCTTGAGAACGAGCCTCTTAACCACTTAACCTTAATGCTCACTTTACCACTGTTCCATGGCAAAATATATGGTTGAATGTCTTTGAGAACGAGCCCCTTAACCACTTAACCCTAATGCTCACTTTATCACTGTTCCATGGTAACATATATGGTTGAATGTCCTTGAGAACGAGCCCCTTAACCATTTAACCTTAATGCTCTCTTTACCACTGTTCAATGGCAACATATATGGTTGAATGTCTTTGAGAAGGAGCCCCTAAACCATTTAACCTTAATGCTCACTTTACCACTGTTCCATGGCAACATGTATAGTTGAATGTCCTTGAGAACGAGCTACTTAACCACTTATCCTTAATGGTTACTTTACCACTGTTCCATGGCAACATAATTGGTTGAATGTCCTTGAGAACGAGCCTCTTAACCACTTAACCTTAATGCTCACTTTACCACTGTTCCATGGCAAAATATATGGTTGAATGTCCTTTAGAAGGAGCCCCTTAACCACTTAACCCTAATGCTCAATTTATCACTGTTCCATGGCAAAATATATGGTTGAATGTCCTTGAGAACGAGCCCCTTAACCACTTAACCTCAATGCTCACTTTACCACTGTTCCATGGCAACATATATGGTTGAATGTCCTTGAGAACCAGCCCCTTAACCACTTAACCTTAATGCTCACTTTACTACTGTTCAATGGCAACATATATGGTTGAATATCCTTGAGAACGAGCCCCTTAACCATTTAACCTTAATGCTCACTTTACTACTGTTCCATGGCAACATATATGGTTGAATGTCCTTGAAAACGAGCCCCTTAACGACTTAACCTGAATGCTCACTTTACCACTGTTCCATGGCAACATATATGGTTGAATGTCCTTGAGAACGAGCCCCTTAACCACTTAACGTTAATGCTCATTTTACCACTGTTCCATGGCAAAATATATGGTTGAATGTCTATGAGAACGAGCCCCTTAACCACTTAACCTTAATGCTCACCTTACCACTGTTCCATGGCAACATATATGGTTGAATGTCCTTGAAAACGAGCCCCTTAAACTCTTAACCTTAATGCTCACTTTACCACTGTTCCATGGCAACATATATGATTGAATGTCCTTGAGAACGAGCCCCTTAACGACTTAACCTTAATGCTCAATTTACCACTGTTCCATGGCAAAATATATGGTTGAATGTCTTTGAGAACGAGCCCCTTAACCACTTAACCCTAACGCTCACTTTATCACTGTTCCATGGTAACATATATGGTTGAATGTCCTTGAGAACGAGCCCCTTAACCATTTAACCTTAATGCTCTCTTTACCACTGTTCCATGGCAACATATATGGTTGAATGTCCTTGAGAAGGAGCCCCTTAACCATTTAACCTTAATGCTCACTTTACCACTGTTCCATGGCAATATGTATGGTTGAATGTCCTTGAGAACGAGCTCCTTAACCACTTATCCTTAATGCTCACTTTACTACTGTTCAATGGCAACATATATGGTTGAATGTACTTGAGAACGAGCCCCTTAACCATTTAACCTTAATGCTCACTTTACTACTGTTCCATGGCAACATATATGGTTGAATGTCCTTTAGAACGAGCCCCTTAACCATTTAACCTTAATGCTCACTTTACTACTATTCCATGGCAACATATATGGTTGAATGTCCTTGAAAACGAGCCCCTTAACGACTTAACCTGAATGCTCACTTTACCACTGTTCCATGGCAACATATATGGTTGAATGTCCTTGAGAACGAGCCCCTTAACCACTTAACCCTAATGCTCACTTTATCACTGTTCCATGGTAACATATATGGTTGAATGTCCTTGAGAACGAGCCCCTTAACCATTTAACCTTAATTCTCTCTTTACTACTGTTCCATGGCAACATATATGGTTGAATGTCCTTGAGAAGGAGCCCCTTAACCACTTAACCCTAATGCTCACTTTATCTCTGTTCCATGGCAAAATATATGGTTGAATGTCCTTGAGAACGAGCCCCTTAACCACTTAACCTCAATGCTCACTTTACCACTGTTCCATGGCAACATATATGGTTGAATGTCCTTGAAAAACCAGCTCCTTAACCACTTAACCTTAATGCTCACTTTATTACTGTTCAATGGCAACATATATGGTTGAATATCCTTGAGAACGAGCCCCTTAACTATTTAACCTTAATGCTCACTTTACTACTGTTTCATGGCAACATATATGGTTGAATGTCCTTGAAAACGAGCCCCTTAACGACTTAACCTGAATGCTCACTTTACCACTGTTCCATGGCAACATATATGGTTGAATGTCCTTGAGAACGAGCCCCTTAACCACTTAACGTTAATGCTCACTTTACCACTGTTCCATGGCAAAATATATGGTTGAATGTCCATGAGAACGAGCTCCTTAACCACTTAACCCTACTGCTCACTTTATCACTGTTCCATGGCAAAATATATGGTTGAATATCCTTGAGAACGAGCCCCTTAACCACTTAACCTCAATGCTCTCTTTACCACTGTTCCATGGCAACATATATGGTTGAATGTCCTTGAGAACCAGCCCCTTAACCACTTAACCTTAATGCTCACTTTACTACTGTTCAATGGCAATATATATGGTTGAATGTACTTGAGAACGAGCCCCTTAACCATTTAAACTTAATGCTCACTTTACTACTGTTCCATGGCAACATATATGGTTGAATGTCCTTGAGAACGAGCCCCTTAACCATTTAACCCTTATGCTCACTTTACTACTGTTCCATGGCAACATATATGGTTGAATGTCCTTGAAAACGAGCCCCTTAACGACTTAACCCTAATGCTCACTTTATCACTGTTCCATGGTAACATATATGGTTGAATGTCCTTGAGAACAATCCCCTTAACCATTTAACCTTAATGCTCTCTTTACCACTGTTCCATGGCAACATATATGGTTGAATGTCCTTGAGAAGGAGCCCCTTAACCACTTAACCCTAATGCTCACTTTATCTCTGTTCCATGGCAAAATATATGGTTTAATGTCCTTGAGAACGAGCCCCTTAACCACTTAACCTCAATGCTCACTTTACCACTGTTCCATGGCAACATATATGGTTGAATGTCCTTAAAAAACCAGCCCCTTAACCACTTAACCTTAATGCTCACTTTATTACTGTTCAATGGCAACTTATATGGTTGAATATTCTTGAGAACAAGCCCCTTAACCATTTAACCTTAATGCTCACTTTACTACTGTTCCATGGCATATGGTTGAATGTCCTTGAAAACGAGCCCCTTAATGACTTAACCTGAATGCTCACTTTACCACTGTTCCATGGCAACATATATGGTTGAATGTCCTTGAGAACGAGCCCCTTAACCACTTAACGTTAATGCTCACTTTACCACTGTTACATGGCAAAATATATGGTTGAATGTCCATGAGAACGAGCCCCTTAACCACTTAACCTTAATGCTCACCTTACCACTGTTCCATGGCAACATATATTGTTGAATGTCCTTGAAAACGAGCCCCTTAAACTCTTAACCTTAATGCTCACTTTACCACTGTTCCATGGCAACATATATGATTGAATGTCCTTGAGAACGAGCCCCTTAACGACTTAACCTTAATGCTCACTTTTACCACTGTTCCATGGCAACATATATGGTTGAAAGTCCTTGAGAACGAGCCCCTCAACCACTTAACCTTAATGCTCACTTTACCACTGTTCCATGGCAACATATATGGTTGAATGTACTTGAGAACGAGCCCCTTAACCACTTAACCCTAATGCTCACTTTATCACTGTTCCATGGCAACATATATGGTTGAATGTCCGTGAAAACGAGCCCCTTTAACGACTTAACCTTAATGCTCACTTTACCACTGTTCCATGGCAACATATATGGTTGAATGTCCTTGAGAACGAGCCCCTTAACCACTTAACTTTAATGCTCACTTTACTACTGTTCCATTGCAACATATATGGTTGAATGTCCTTGAGAACGAGCCCCTTAACCATTTAACCTTAATGCTCACTTTACCACTGTTCCATGGCAACATATATGGTTGAATGTCCTTGAGAACGAGCTCCTTAACAACTTATCTATAATGCTCACTTTACCACTGTTCCATGGCAACATATATGATTGAATGTCCTTGAGAACGAGCCCCTTAACCATTTAACCTTCATGCTCACTTAACTACTGTTCCATGGCAACATATATGGTTGAATGTCCTTGAAAACGAGCTCCTTAACGACTTAACCTTAATGCTCACTTTACCACTGTTCAATGGCAAAATATATGGTTGAATGTCTTTGAGAACGAGCCCCTTAACCACTTAACCTTAATGCTCACTTTACCACTGTTCCATGGCAACATATATAGTTGAATGTCCTTGAGAACGAGCTCCTTAACCACTTATCTCTAATGGTCACTTTACCACTGTTCCATGGCAACATATATAGTTGAATGTCCTTGAGAACGAGCCCCTTAACCACTTAACCTTAATGCTCACTTTACCACTGTTCAATGGCAACATATATGGTTGAATGTCTTTGAAAACGAGCCCCTTAACCACTTAACCCTAATGCTCACTTTATCACTGTTCCATGGTAACATATATAGTTGAATGTCCTTGAAAACGAGCCCCTCAACCATTTAACCTTAATGCTCTCTTTACTACTGTTCCATGGCAACATATATGGTTGAATGTCCTTGAGAACGAGCCCCTTAACCATTTAACCTTAATGATCACTTTACCACTGTTCCATGGCAACATATATGGTTGAATGTCCTTGAGAACGAGCCCCTTAACCATTTAACTTTAATGCTCACTCTACTACTGTTCCATGGCAACATATATGGTTGAATGTCCTTGAAAAGGAGCCCCATAACCACTTAACCTTAATGCTCACTTTACCACTGTTCCATGGCAACATATATGGTTGAATGTCCTTGAGAACGAGCTCTTTAAAAACTTATCCTTAATGCTCACTTTACCACTGTTCCATGGCAACATATATGATTGAATGTCCTTGAGAACGAGCCCCTTAACCATTTAACTTTAATGCTCACTTAACTACTGTTCCATGGCAACATATATGGTTGAATGTCCTTGAAAACGAGCTTCTTAACGACTTAACCTTAATGCTCTTTTTACCACTGTTCAATGGCAAAATATATGGTTGAATGTCTTTGAGAACGAGCCCCTTAACCACTTAACCCTAATGCTCATTTTATCACTGTTCCATGGTAACATATATGGTTGAATGTCCTTGAGAACGAGCCCCTTAACCATTTAACCTCAATGCTCTCTTTACCACTGTTCCATGGCAACATATATGGTTGAATGTCCTTGAGAACGAGCCCCTTAACCATTTAACCTTAATGCTCACTTTACCACTGTTCCATGGCAACATATATGGTTGAATGTCCTTGAGAACGAGCCCCTTAACCATTTAACTTTAATGCTCACTTTACTACTGTTCCATGGCAACACATATGGTTGAATGTCCTTGAAAACGAGCCCCTTAACCATTTAACCTTAATGCCCACTTTACCACTGTTCCATGGCAACATATATGGTTGAATGTCCTTGAGAACGAGCCCCTTAACCACTTAACCTTAATGCTCACTTTACCACTGTTCAATGGCAACATATATAATTGAATGTCTTTGAAAACGAGCCCCTTAACAACTTAACCTTAATACTCACCTTACCACTGTTCCATGGCAACATGTATGGTTGAATGCCCTTGAGAACGAGTCCCTTAACCACTTAATTAATGCTCACTTTACCACTGTTCCATGGCAACATATATGGTTGAATGTCCTTGAGAACGAGCCCCTTAACCACATAACCTTACTGCTCACTTTACCACTTTTCCATGGCTACATATATGGTTGAATGTCCTTGAGAACGAGCCCCTCAAATACATAACCTTATTGCTCACTTTACCACTGTTCAATGGCAACATATATGGTTGAATGTCCTTGAGAACGAACCCCTTAACCACTTAACCCTAATGCTCACTTTACCACTGTTCCATGGCAACATATATGGTTGAATGTCCTTGAGAACGAGCCTCTTAACCACTTAACGTCAATGCTCACTTTACCACTGTTCCATGGCAACATATATGGTTGAATGTCCTTGAGAACGAGCCCCTTAACCACTTAACCTTAATGCTCACTTTACCACTGTTCCATGGCAACATATATGGTTGAATGTCCTTGAGAACGAGCCCCTTAACCACTTAACCTTAATGCTCACTTTACCACTGTTCAATGGCAACATATATAATTAAATGTCTTTAAAAACGAGCCCCTTAACCTCTTAACACTAATGCTTACTTTATCACTGTTCCATGGTAACATATATGGTTGAATGTCCTTGAGAACGAGCCCCTTAACCATTTAACCTTAATGCTCACTTTACCACTGTTCCATGGCAACATATATGGTTGAATGTCTTTTTAGAACGAGCCCCTTAACCACTTAACCTTAATGCACACTTTACCACTGTTCCATGGCAACATATATGGTTGAATGTCCTTGAGAACGAGCCCCCTAACCACTTAACGTTAATGCTCACTTTACCACAGTTCCATGGCAAAATATATGGTTGAATGTCCTTGACAACGAGCCCCTTAACCACTTAACCTTAATGCTCACCTTACCACTGTTCAATGGCAACATATATGGTTGAATGTCCCTGAGAACGAGTCCCTTAACCACTTAACCTTAATGCTCATTTTACCACTGTTCCATGGCAACATATATGGTTGAATGTCCTTGAGAACGAACCCCTTAACCACTTAAACTTAATGCTTACTTTACCACTGTTCCGTGGCAACATATATGGTTGAATGTCCTTGAGAACGAGCCCCTTAACCACTTAACCCTAATGCTCACTTTATCACTGTTCCATGGTAACATATATGGTTGAATGTCCTTGAGAACGAGCCCCTTAACCATTTAACCTTAATGCTCACTTTACCACTGTTCCATGGCAACATATATGGTTGAATGTCCTAGAGAACGAGCTCCTTAACCACTTATCCTTAATGGTCACTTTACCACTGTTCCATGGCAACATATATGGTTGAAAGTCCTTGAGAACGAGCCCCTTAACCACTTAACCTTAATGCTCACTTACCACTGTTCAATGGCAACATATATGGTTGAATGTCTTTGAGAACAAGCCCCTTAACCACTTAACCCTAATGCTCACTTTATCACTGTTCCATGGTAACATATATGGTTGAATGTCCTTGAGAACGAGCCCCTTAACCATTTAAACTTAATGCTCTCTTTACCACTGTTCCATGGCAACATATATGATTGAATGTCCTTGAGAACGAGCCTCTTAACCATTTAACTTTAATGCTCACTTTACCACTGTTCCATGGCAACATATATGGTTGAATATCCTTGAAAACGAGCCCCTTAACAACTGAACCTTAATACTCACCTTACCAGTGTTCCATGGCAACATATATGGTTGAATGCCCTTGAGAACAAGCCCTTAACCACTCAACCAATGCTCACTTTACCACTGTTCCATGGCAACATATATGGTTGAATGTCCTTGAGAACGAGCCCCTTAACCACATAACCTTATTGCTCACTTTACCACTTTTCCATGGCAACATATATGGTTGAATGTCCTTGAGAACGAGCCCCTCAACCACATGACCTTATTGCTCACTTTACCACTGTTCCATGGCAACATATATGGTTGAATGTCCTTGAGGACTAGCCCTTAACCACTTAACCCTAATGCTCACTTTACCACTGTTCCATGGCAACATATATGGTTGAATGTCCTTGAGAACGAGCCTCTTAACCACTTTACGTCAATGCTCACTTTACCAATGTTCCATTGCAACATATATGGTTGAATGTCCTTGAGAACGAGGCCCTTAACCACTTAACCCTAATGCTCACTTTACCACTGTTCCATGGCAACATATATGGTTGAATGTCCTTGAGAACGAGCCTCTTAACCACTTAACGTCAATGCTCACTTTACCAATGTTCCATTGCAACATATATGGTTGAATGTCCTTGAGAACGAGCCCCTTAACCACTTAACCTTAATGCCCACTTTACCACTGTTCCATGGCAACATATATGGTTGAATGTCCTTGAGAACGAGCACTTTAACCACTTAACCTTAATGCTCACTTTACCACTGTTCAATGTCAACATATATAATTGAATGTCTTTGAGAACGAGCCCCTTAACCACTTAACCCTAATGCTTACTTTATCACTGTTCCATGGTAACATATATGGTTGAATGTCCTTGAGAACGAGCCCCTTAACCATTTAACCTTAATGCTCTCTTTACCACTGTTCCATGGCAACATATATGGTTGAATGTCCTTGAAAACGAGCCTCTTAACCACTTTACGTCAATGCTCACTTTACTAATGTTCCATGGCAACATATATGGTTGAATGTCCTTGAGAACGAGCCCCTTAACCACTTAACCTTAATGCTCACTTTACCACTGTTCCATGGGAACATATATGGTTGAATGTCCTTGAAAACGAGCCCCTTAACCACTTAACTTTAATGCTCACTTTACCACTGTTCAATGGCAACATATATAATTGAATGTCTTTGAGAACGAGCCCCTTATCCACTTAACCCTAATGCTCACTTTATCACTGTTCCATGGTAACATATATGGTTGAATGTCCTTGAGAACGAGCCCCTTAACCATTTAACCTTAATGCTCACTTTACCACTGTTCCATGGCAACAAATATGGTTGAATGTCCTTGAGAACGAGCCCCTTAACCATTTAACCTTAATGCTCACTTTACCACTGTTCCATGGCAACATATATGGTTGAATGTCCTTGAGAACGAGCTCCTTAACCACTAATCCTAAATGGTCACTTTACCACTGTTCCATGGCAACATATATGGTTGAATGTCCTTGAGAACGAGCCCCTTAACCACTTAACCTTAATGCTCACTTTACCACTGTTCAATGGCAACATATATGGTTGAATGTCTTTGAGAACGAGCCCCTTAACCACTTAACCCTATTGCTCACTTTATCACTGTTCCATGGTAACATATATGGTTGAATGTCCTTGAGAACGAGCCCCTTAACCATTTAAACTTAATGCTCTCTTTACCACTGTTCCATGGCAACATATATGATTGAATGTCCTTGAGAACGAGCCTCTTAACCATTTAACCTTAATGCTCACTTTACCACTGTTCCATGGCAACATATATGGTTGAATATCCTTGAAAACGAGCCCCTTAACAACTTAACCTTAATACTCACCTTACCAGTGTTCCATGGCAACATATATGGTTAAATGCCCTTGAGAACGAGCCCCTTAACCACTCAACCAATGCTCACTTTACCACTGTTCCATGGCAACATATATGGTTGAATGTCCTTGAGAACGAGCCCCTTAACCACTTAACCTTAATGCTCACTTTACCACTGTTCAATGGCAACATATATAATTGAATGTCATTGAGAACGAGCCCCTTAACCTCTTAACACTAATGGTCACTTTATCACTGTTCCATGGTAACATATATGGTTGAATGTCCTTGAGAACGAGCCCCTTAACCATTTAACCTTAATGCTCACTTTACCACTGTTCCATGGCAACATATATGGTTGAATGTCTTTTTAGAACGAGCCCCTTAACCACTTAACCTTAATGCACACTTTACCACTGTTCCATGGCAACATATATGGTTGAATGTCCTTGAGAACGAGCCCCCTAACCACTTAACGTTAATGCTCACTTTACCACAGTTCCATGGCAAAATATATGGTTGAATGTCCTTGACAACGAGCCCCTTAACCACTTAACCTTAATGCTCACCTTACCACTGTTCAATGGCAACATATATGGTTGAATGTCCTTGAGAACGAGTCCCTTAACCACTTAACCTTAATGCTTACTTTACCACTGTTCCGTGGCAACATATATGGTTGAATGTCCTTGAGAACGAGCCCCTTAACCACTTAACCCTAATGCTCACTTTATCACTGTTCCATGGCAACATATATGGTTAAATGTCCTTGAGAACGAGCCCCTTAACCATTTAGACTTAATGCTCACTTTACCACTGTTCCATGGCAACATATATGGTTGAATGTCCTTGAGAACGAGCTCCTTAACCACTTATCCTTAATGGTCACTTTACCACTGTTCCATGGCCACATATATGGTTGAATGTCCTTGAGAACGAGCCCCTTAACCACTTAACCTTAATGCTCACTTTACCACTGTTCAATGGCAACATATATGGTTGAATGTCTTTGAGAACGAGCCCCTTGACCACTTAACCCTAATGCTCACTTTATCACTGTTCCATGGTAACATATATGGTTGAATGTCCTTGAGAACGAGCCCCTTAACCATTTAAACTTAATGCTCATTTTACCACTGTTCCATGGCAACATATATGATTGAATGTCCTTGAGAACGAGCCTCTTAACCATTTACCCTTAATGCTCACTTTACCACTGTTCCATGGCAACATATATGGTTGAATATCCTTGAAAACGAGCCCCTTAACAACTTAACCTTAATACTCACCTTACCACTGTTCAATGGCAACATATATAATTAAATGTCTTTGAAAACGAGCCCCTTAACCTCTTAACACTAATGCTTACTTTATCACTGTTCCATGGTAACATATATGGTTGAATGTCCTTGAGAACGAGCCCCTTAACCATTTAACCTTAATGCTCACTTTACCACTGTTCCATGGCAACATATATGGTTGAATGTCTTTTTAGAACGAGCCCCTTAACCACTTAACCTTAATGCACACTTTACCACTGTTCCATGGCAACATATATGGTTGAATGTCCTTGAGAACGAGCCCCCTAACCACTTAACGTTAATGCTCACTTTACCACAGTTCCATGGCAAAATATATGGTTGAATGTCCTTGACAACGAGCCCCTTAACCACTTAACCTTAATGCTCACCTTACCACTGTTCAATGGCAACATATATGGTTGAATGTCCCTGAGAACGAGTCCCTTAACCACTTAACCTTAATGCTCATTTTACCACTGTTCCATGGCAACATATATGGTTGAATGTCCTTGAGAACGAACCCCTTAACCACTTAACCTTAATGCTTACTTTACCACTGTTCCGTGGCAACATATATGGTTGAATGTCCTTGAGAACGAGCCCCTTAACCACTTAACCCTAATGCTCACTTTATCACTGTTCCATGGTAACATATATGGTTGAATGTCCTTGAGAACGAGCCCCTTAACCACATAACCTTATTGCTCACTTTACCACTTTTCCATGGCAACATATATGGTTGAATGTCCTTGAGAACGAGCCCCTCAACCACATAACCTTATTGCTCACTTTACCACTGTTCCATGGCAACATATATGGTTGAATGTACTTGAGAACTAGCCCCTTAACCACTTAACCCTAATGCTCACTTTACCACTGTTCCATGGCAACATATATGGTTGAATGTCCTTGAGAACGAGCCTCTTAACAACTTTACGTCAATGCTCACTTTACCAATGTTCCATTGCAACATATATGGTTGAATGTCCTTGAGAACGAGCCCCTTAACCACTTAACCCTAATGCTCACTTTACCACTGTTCCATGGCAACATATATGGTTGAATGTCCTTGAGAACGAGCCTCTTAACCACTTAACGTCAATGCTCACTTTACCAATGTTCCATTGCAACATATATGGTTGAATGTCCTTGAGAACGAGCCCCTTAACCACTTAACCTTAATGCCCACTTTACCACTGTTCCATGGCAACATATATGGTTGAATGTCCTTGAGAACGAGCACTTTAACCACTTAACCTTAATGCTCACTTTACCACTGTTCAATGTCAACATATATAATTGAATGTCTTTGAGAACGAGCCCCTTAACCACTTAACCCTAATGCTTACTTTATCACTGTTCCATGGTAACATATATGGTTGAATGTCCTTGAGAACGAGCCCCTTAACCATTTAACCTTAATGCTCTCTTTACCACTGTTCCATGGCAACATATATGGTTGAATGTCCTTGAAAACGAGCCTCTTAACCACTTTACGTCAATGCTCACTTTACTAATGTTCCATGGCAACATATATGGTTGAATGTCCTTGAGAACGAGCCCCTTAACCACTTAACCTTAATGCTCACTTTACCACTGTTCCATGGGAACATATATGGTTGAATGTCCTTGAAAACGAGCCCCTTAACCACTTAACTTTAATGCTCACTTTACCACTGTTCAATGGCAACATATATAATTGAATGTCTTTGAGAACGAGCCCCTTAACCACTTAACCCTAATGCTCACTTTATCACTGTTCCATGGTAACATATATGGTTGAATGTCCTTGAGAACGAGCCCCTTAACCATTTAACCTTAATGCTCACTTTACCACTGTTCCATGGCAACATATATGGTTGAATGTCCTTGAGAACGAGCCCCTTAACCATTTAACCTTAATGCTCACTTTACCACTGTTCCATGGCAACATATATGGTTGAATGTCCTTGAGAACGAGCTCCTTAACCACTAATCCTAAATGGTCACTTTACCACTGTTCCATGGCAACATATATGGTTGAATGTCCTTGAGAACGAGCCCCTTAACCACTTAACCTTAATGCTCACTTTACCACTGTTCAATGGCAACATATATGGTTGAATGTCTTTGAGAACGAGCCCCTTAACCACTTAACCCTATTGCTCACTTTATCACTGTTCCATGGTAACATATATGGTTGAATGTCCTTGAGAACGAGCCCCTTAACCATTTAAACTTAATGCTCTCTTTACCACTGTTCCATGGCAACATATATGATTGAATGTCCTTGAGAACGAGCCTCTTAACCATTTAACCTTAATGCTCACTTTACCACTGTTCCATGGCAACATATATGGTTGAATATCCTTGAAAACGAGCCCCTTAACAACTTAACCTTAATACTCACCTTACCAGTGTTCCATGGCAACATATATGGTTAAATGCCCTTGAGAACGAGCCCCTTAACCACTCAACCAATGCTCACTTTACCACTGTTCCATGGCAACATATATGGTTGAATGTCCTTGAGAACGAGCCCCTTAACCACTTAACCTTAATGCTCACTTTACCACTGTTCAATGGCAACATATATAATTGAATGTCTTTGAGAACGAGCCCCTTAACCTCTTAACACTAATGGTCACTTTATCACTGTTCCATGGTAACATATATGGTTGAATGTCCTTGAGAACGAGCCCCTTAACCATTTAACCTTAATGCTCACTTTACCACTGTTCCATGGCAACATATATGGTTGAATGTCTTTTTAGAACGAGCCCCTTAACCACTTAACCTTAATGCACACTTTACCACTGTTCCATGGCAACATATATGGTTGAATGTCCTTGAGAACGAGCCCCCTAACCACTTAACGTTAATGCTCACTTTACCACAGTTCCATGGCAAAATATATGGTTGAATGTCCTTGACAACGAGCCCCTTAACCACTTAACCTTAATGCTCACCTTACCACTGTTCAATGGCAACATATATGGTTGAATGTCCTTGAGAACGAGTCCCTTAACCACTTAACCTTAATGCTTACTTTACCACTGTTCCGTGGCAACATATATGGTTGAATGTCCTTGAGAACGAGCCCCTTAACCACTTAACCCTAATGCTCACTTTATCACTGTTCCATGGCAACATATATGGTTAAATGTCCTTGAGAACGAGCCCCTTAACCATTTAGACTTAATGCTCACTTTACCACTGTTCCATGGCAACATATATGGTTGAATGTCCTTGAGAACGAGCTCCTTAACCACTTATCCTTAATGGTCACTTTACCACTGTTCCATGGCAACATATATGGTTGAATGTCCTTGAGAACGAGCCCCTTAACCACTTAACCTTAATGCTCACTTTACCACTGTTCAATGGCAACATATATGGTTGAATGTCTTTGAGAACGAGCCCCTTGACCACTTAACCCTAATGCTCACTTTATCACTGTTCCATGGTAACATATATGGTTGAATGTCCTTGAGAACGAGCCCCTTAACCATTTAAACTTAATGCTCATTTTACCACTGTTCCATGGCAACATATATGATTGAATGTCCTTGAGAACGAGCCTCTTAACCATTTAACCTTAATGCTCACTTTACCACTGTTCCATGGCAACATATATGGTTGAATATCCTTGAAAACGAGCCCCTTAACAACTTAACCTTAATACTCACCTTACCAGTGTTCCATGGCAACATATATGGTTGAATGCCCTTGAGAACGAGCCCCTTAAACACTCAACCAATGCTCAGTTTACCACTGTTCCATGGCAACATATATGGTTGAATGTCCTTGAGAACGAGCCCCTTAACCACATTACCTTATTGCTCACTTTACCACTTTTCCATGGCAACATATATGGTTGAATGTCCTTGAGAACGAGCCCCTTAACCACATAACATTATTGCTCACTTTACCACTGTTCCATGGCAACATATATGGTTGAATGTACTTGAGAACGAGCCCCTTAACCACTTAACCCTAATGCTCACTTTATCACTGTTCCATGGCAACATATATGGTTGAATGTCCTTGAAAACGAGCTCCTTAACGACTTAACCTTAATGCTCACTTTACCACTGTTCCATGGCAACATATATGGTTGAATGTCCTTGAGAACGAGCCCCTTAACCACATAACCTTATTGCTCACTTTACCACTTTTCCATGGCAACATATATGGTTGAATGTCCTTGAGAACGAGCTCCTTAACAACTTATCCATAATGCTCACTTTACCACTGTTCCATGGCAACATATATGATTGAATGTCCTTGAGAACGAGCCCCTTAACCATTTAACCTTCATGCTCACTTAACTACTGTTCCATGGC
>JAQYXR010000974.1:0-46646 GCA_030545055.2 Neoaliturus tenellus
AGTTTTTGCATTAAACCATTAGTTTGTATCACAAACTAATCATTTGTGATAATTTTGATTGGTTTTTGCATTAATCCATTAGTTTGTATCACAAACTAATCATTTGTGATAATTTTTACTAGTTTTTGCATAAACCATTAGTTTGTATCACAAACTAATCATTTGTGCTAATTTTGATTTGTTTTTGCATTAAACCATTATTTTGTATCACAAACTAATCATTTGTGCTAATTTTTACTAGTTTTTGCATTAAACCATTAGTTTGTATCACAAACTAATCATTTGTACTACTTTTTACTAGTTTTTGCATTAAACCATTAGTTTGTATCACAAACTAATCATTTGTGATAATTTTGATTGGTTTTTGCATTAAACCATTAGTTTGTATCACAAACTAATCATTTGTGCTAATTTTTACTAGTTTTTGCCTTAAACCATTAGTTTGTATCACAAACTAATCATTTGTGATAATTTTGATTGGTTTTTGCATTAATCCATTAGTTTGTATCACAAACTAATCATTTGTGAAAATTTTTACTAGTTTTTGCATTAAACCATTAGTTTGTATCACAAACTAATCATTTGTGATAATTTTGATTGGTTTTTGCATTAAACCATTAGTTTGTATCACAAACTAATCATTTGTGCTAATTTTTACTAGTTTTTGCATTAAACCATTAGTTTGTATCACAAACTAAACATTTGTGATAATTTCGATTGTTTTTGCATTAAACCATTAGTTTATATCACAAACTAATCATTTGTGATAATTTTGATTGGTTTTTGCATTAAACCATTAGTATGTATCACAAACAAATCATTTGCGCTAATTTTTACTAGTTTTTGCATTAAACCATTAGTTTGTATCACAAACTAATCATTTGTGATAATTTTGATTGGTTTTTGCATTAAACCATTAGTTTGTATCACAAACTAATCATTTGTGATAATTTTTACTAGTTTTTGCATTAAACCATTAGTTTGTATCACAAACTAATCATTTGTGCTACTTTTTACTAGTTTTTGCATTAAATTATTAGTTTGTATCACAAACAAATCATTTGCGCTAATTTTTACTAGTTTTTGCATTAAACCATTAGTTTGTATCACAAACTAATCATTTGTGATAATTTGATTGGTTTTTGCATTAAACCATTAGTTTGTATCACAAACTAATCATTTGTGATAATTTTACTAGTTTTTGCATTAAACCATTAGTTTGTATCACAAACTAATCATTTGTGCTAATTTTTACTAGTTTTTGAATTAAACCATTAGTTTGTATCACAAACTAATCATTTGTGCTAATTTTTACTAGTTTTTGCATTAAACCATTAGTTTGTATCACAAACTAATCATTTGTGCTAATTTTGATTTGTTTTTGCATTAAACCATTAGTTTGTATCACAAACTAATCATTTGTGATAATTTTTACTAGTTTTTGCATTAAACCATTAGTTTGTATCACAAACTAATCATTTGTGCTAATTTTGATTTGTTTTTGCATTAAACCATTAGTTTGTATCACAAACTAATCATTTGTGATAATTTTTACTAGTTTTTGCATTAAACCATTAGTTTGTATCACAAACTAATCATTTGTGCTAATTTTGATTGGTTTTTGCATTAAACCATTAGTTTGTATCACAAACTAATCATTTGTGCTAATTTTTACTAGTTTTTGCATTAAACCATTAGTTTGTATCACAAACTAATCATTTGTGCTAATTTTTACTAGTTTTTGCATTAAACCATTAGTTTGTATCACAAACTAATCATTTGTGCTAATTTTGATTGTTTTGCATTAAACCATTAGTTTGTATCACAAACTAATCATTTGTGATAATTTTTACTAGTTTTTGCATTAAACCATTAGTTTGTATCACAAACTAATCATTTGTGCTAATTTTTACTAGTTTTTGCATTAAACCATTAGTTTGTATCACAAACTAATCATTTGTGATAATTTTGATTGGTTTTTGCATTAAACCATTAGTTTGTATCACAAACTAATCATTTGTGCTAATTTTGATTGGTTTTTGCATTAAACCATTAGTTTGTATCACAAACTAATCATTTGTGCTAATTTTTACTAGTTTTTGCATTAAACCATTAGTTTGTATCACAAACTAATCATTTGTACTACTTTTTACTAGTTTTTGCATTAAGCCATTAGTTTGTATCACAAACTAATCATTTGTGATAATTTTGATTGGTTTTTGCATTAAACCATTAGTTTGTATCACAAACTAATCATTTGTGCTAATTTTTACTAGTTTTTGCATTAAACCATTAGTTTGTATCACAAACTAATCATTTGTGATAATTTTGATTGGTTTTTGCATTAAACCATTAGTATGTATCACAAACAAATCATTTGCGCTAATTTTTACTAGTTTTTGCATTAAACCATTAGTTTGTATCACAAACTAATCATTTGTGATAATTTTGATTGGTTTTTGCATTAAACCATTAGTTTGTATCACAAACTAATCATTTGTGATAATTTTACTAGTTTTTGCATTAAACCATTAGTTTGTATCACAAACTAATCATTTGTGCTACTTTTTACTAGTTTTTGCATTAAATTATTAGTTTGTATCACAAACTAATCATTTGTGCTAATTTTTACTAGTTTTTGCATTAAACCATTAGTTTGTATCACAAACTAATCATTTGTGCTAATTTTGATTTGTTTTTGCATTAAACCATTAGTTTGTATCACAAACTAATCATTTGTGCTAATTTTTACTAGTTTTTGAATTAAACCATTAGTTTGTATCACAAACTAATCATTTGTGCTAATTTTTACTAGTTTTAGCATTAAACCATTAGTTTGTATCACAAACTAATCATTTGTGCTAATTTTTACTAGTTTTTTGCATTAAACCATTAGTTTGTATCACAAACTAATCATTTGTGCTAATTTTGATTTGTTTTTGCATTAAACCATTAGTTTGTATCACAAACTAATCATTTTTGATAATTTTGATTGGTTGTTGCATTAAACCATTAGTTTGTATCACAAACTAATCATTTGTGCTAATTTTGATTGGTTTTTGCATTAAACCATTAGTTTGTATCACAAACTAATCATTTGTGCTAATTTTTACTGGTTTTTGCATTAAACCATTAGTTTGTATCACAAACTAATCATTTGTGCTAATTTTTACTGGTTTTTGCATTAAACCATTAGTTTGTATCACAAACTAATCATTTGTGCTAATTTTTACTAGTTTTTGCATTAAACCATTAGTTTGTGCTAATTTTTACTAGTTTTTGCATTAAACCATTAGTTTGTATCACAAACTAATCATTTGTGCTAATTTTTACTAGTTTTTGCATTAAACCATTAGTTTGTATCACAAACTAATCATTTGTGCTAATTTTTACTAGTTTTTGCATTAAACCATTAGTTTGTATCACAAACTAATCATGTGCTAATTTTTACTAGTTTTTGCATTAAACCATTAGTTTGTATCACAAACTAATCATTTGTACTACTTTTTACTAGTTTTTGCATTAAACCATTAGTTTGTATCACAAAATAATCATTTGTGATAATTTTGATTGGTTTTTGCATTAAACCATTAGTTTGTATCACAAACTAATCATTTGTGCTAATTTTTAATAGTTTTTGCATTAAACCATTAGTTTGTATCACAAACTAATCATTTGTGATAATTTTGATTGGTTTTTGGATTAATCCATTAGTTTGTATCACAAACTAATCATTTGTGATAATTTTTACTAGTTTTTGCATAAACCATTAGTTTGTATCACAAACTAATCATTTGTGCTAATTTTGATTTGTTTTTGCATTAAACCATTAGTTTGTATCACAAACTAATCATTTGTGCTAATTTTTACTAGTTTTTGCATTAAACCATTAGTTTGTATCACAAACTAATCATTTGTACTACTTTTTACTAGTTTTTGCATTAAACCATTAGTTTGTATCACAAACTAATCATTTGTGATAATTTTGATTGGTTTTTGCATTAAACCATTAGTTTGTATCACAAAACTAATCATTTGTGCTAATTTTTACTAGTTTTTGCCTTAAACCATTAGTTTGTATCACAAACTAATCATTTGTGATAATTTTGATTGGTTTTTGCATTAATCCATTAGTTTGTATCACAAACTAATCATTTGTGAAAATTTTTACTAGTTTTTGCATTAAACCATTAGTTTGTATCACAAACTAATCATTTGTGATAATTTTGATTGGTTTTTGCATTAAACCATTAGTTTGTATCACAAACTAATCATTTGTGCTAATTTTTACTAGTTTTTGCATTAAACCATTAGTTTGTATCACAAACTAATCATTTGTGATAATTTCGATTTGTTTTTGCATTAAACCATTAGTTTATATCACAAACTAATCATTTGTGCTAATTTTTACTAGTTTTTGCATTAAACCATTAGTTTGTATCACAAACTAATCATTTGTTCTACTTTTTACTAGTTTTTGTATTAAACCATTAGTTTGTATCACAAACTAATCATTTGTGATAATTTTTACTAGTTTTTGCATTAAACCATTAGTTTGTATCACAAACTAATAATTTGTGCTTCTACTTTTTACTAGTTTTTGCATTAAACCATTAGTTTGTATCACAAACTAATCATTTGTGCTAATTTTGATTGGTTTTTGCATTAAACCATTAGTTTGTGTCACAAACTAATCATTTGTGCTAATTTTTACTAGTTTTTGCATTAAACCATTAGTTTGTATCACAAACTAATCATTTGTGATAATTTTGATTGGTTTTTGCATTAAACCATTAGTATGTATCACAAACAAATCATTTGCGCTAATTTTTACTAGTTTTTGCATTAAACCATTAGTTTGTATCACAAACTAATCATTTGTGAAAATTTTTACTAGTTTTTGCATTAAACCATTAGTTTGTATCACAAACTAATCATTTGTGATAATTTTGATTGGTTTTTGCATTAAACCATTAGTTTGTATCACAAACTAATCATTTGTGCTAATTTTTACTAGTTTTTGCATTAAACCATTAGTTTGTATCACAAACTAAACATTTGTGATAATTTCGATTTGTTTTTGCATTAAACCATTAGTTTATATCACAAACTAATCATTTGTGCTAATTTTTACTAGTTTTTGCATTAAACCATTAGTTTGTATCACAAACTAATCATTTGTTCTACTTTTTACTAGTTTTTGCATTAAACCATTAGTTTGTATCACAAACTAATCATTTGTACTACTTTTTACTAGTTTTTGCATTAAACCATTAGTTTGTATCACAAACTAATCATTTGTGATAATTTTGATTGGTTTTTGCATTAAACCATTAGTTTGTATCACAAACTAATCATTTGTGCTAATTTTTACTAGTTTTTGCATTAAACCATTAGTTTGTATCACAAACTAATCATTTGTGATAATTTTGATTGGTTTTTGCATTAAACCATTAGTATGTATCACAAACAAATCATTTGCGCTAATTTTTACTAGTTTTTGCATTAAACCATTAGTTTGTATCACAAACTAATCATTTGTGATAATTTTGATAGGTTTTTGCATTAAACCATTAGTTTGTATCACAAACTAATCATTTGTGATAATTTTTACTAGTTTTTGCATTAAACCATTAGTTTGTATCACAAACTAATCATTTGTGCTACTTTTTACTAGTTTTTGCATTAAATTATTAGTTTGTATCACAAACTAATCATTTGTGCTAATTTTTACTAGTTTTTGCATTAAACCATTAGTTTGTATCACAAACTAATCATTTGTGCTAATTTTGATTTGTTTTTGCATTAAACCATTAGTTTGTATCACAAACTAATCATTTGTGCTAATTTTTACTAGTTTTTGCATTAAACCATTAGTTTGTATCACAAACTAATCATTTGTGATAATTTTGATTTGTTTTTGCATTAAACCATTAGTTTGTATCACAAACTAATCATTTTTGATAATTTTGATTGGTTGTTGCATTAAACCATTAGTTTGTATCACAAACTAATCATTTGTGCTAATTTTGATTGGTTTTTGCATTAAACCATTAGTTTGTATCACAAACTAATCATTTGTGCTAATTTTTACTAGTTTTTGCATTAAACCATTAGTTTGTATCACAAACTAATCATTTGTGCTAATTTTGATTTGTTTTTGCATTAAACCATTAGTTTGTATCACAAACTAATCATTTTTGATAATTTTGATTGGTTGTTGCATTAAACCATTAGTTTGTATCACAAACTAATCATTTGTGCTAATTTTGATTGGTTTTTGCATTAAACCATTAGTTTGTATCACAAACTAATCATTTGTGCTAATTTTTACTAGTTTTTGCATTAAACCATTAGTTTGTATCACAAACTAATCATTTGTGATAATTTTGATTGGGTTTTTGCATTAAACCATTAGTATGTATCACAAACAAATCATTTGCGCTAATTTTTACTAGTTTTTGCATTAAACCATTAGTTTGTATCACAAACTAATCATTTGTGAAAATTTTTACTAGTTTTTGCATTAAACCATTAGTTTGTATCACAAACTAATCATTTGTGATAATTTTGATTGGTTTTTGCATTAAACCATTAGTTTGTATCACAAACTAATCATTTGTTCTACTTTTTACTAGTTTTTGCATTAAACCATTAGTTTGTATCACAAACTAATCATTTGTACTACTTTTTACTAGTTTTTTGCATTAAACCATTAGTTTGTATCACAAACTAATCATTTGTGATAATTTTGATTGGTTTTTGCATTAAACCATTAGTTTGTATCACAAACTAATCATTTGTGCTAATTTTTACTAGTTTTTGCATTAAACCATTAGTTTGTATCACAAACTAATCATTTGTGATAATTTTGATTGGTTTTTGCATTAAACCATTAGTATGTATCACAAACAAATCATTTGCGCTAATTTTTACTAGTTTTTGCATTAAACCATTAGTTTGTATCACAAACTAATCATTTGTGATAATTTTGATTGGTTTTTGCATTAAACCATTAGTTTGTATCACAAACTAATCATTTGTGATAATTTTTACTAGTTTTTGCATTAAACCATTAGTTTGTATCACAAACTAATCATTTGTGCTACTTTTTACTAGTTTTTGCATTAAATTATTAGTTTGTATCACAAACTAATCATTTGTGCTAATTTTTACTAGTTTTTGCATTAAACCATTAGTTTGTATCACAAACTAATCATTTGTGCTAATTTTGATTTGTTTTTGCATTAAACCATTAGTTTGTATCACAAACTAATCATTTGTGCTAATTTTTTACTAGTTTTTGCATTAAACCATTAGTTTGTATCACAAACTAATCATTTGTGATAATTTTGATTGGTTTTTGCATTAAACCATTAGTTTGTATCACAAACTAATCATTTGTTCTACTTTTTACTAGTTTTTGCATTAAACCATTAGTTTGTATCACAAACTAATCATTTGTACTACTTTTTACTAGTTTTTGCATTAAACCATTAGTTTGTATCACAAACTAATCATTTGTGATAATTTTGATTGGTTTTTGCATTAAACCATTAGTTTGTATCACAAACTAATCATTTGTGCTAATTTTTACTAGTTTTTGCATTAAACCATTAGTTTGTATCACAAACTAATCATTTGTGATAATTTTGATTGGTTTTTGCATTAAACCATTAGTATGTATCACAAACAAATCATTTGCGCTAATTTTTACTAGTTTTTGCATTAAACCATTAGTTTGTATCACAAACTAATCATTTGTGATAATTTTGATTGGTTTTTGCATTAAACCATTAGTTTGTATCACAAACTAATCATTTGTGATAATTTTTACTAGTTTTTGCATTAAACCATTAGTTTGTATCACAAACTAATCATTTGTGCTACTTTTTACTAGTTTTTGCATTAAATTATTAGTTTGTATCACAAACTAATCATTTGTGCTAATTTTTACTAGTTTTTGCATTAAACCATTAGTTTGTATCACAAACTAATCATTTGTGCTAATTTTGATTTGTTTTTGCATTAAACCATTAGTTTGTATCACAAACTAATCATTTGTGCTAATTTTTACTAGTTTTTGCATTAAACCATTAGTTTGTATCACAAACTAATCATTTGTGCTAATTTTGATTTGTTTTTGCATTAAACCATTAGTTTGTATCACAAACTAATCATTTTTGATAATTTTGATTGGTTGTTGCATTAAACCATTAGTTTGTATCACAAACTAATCATTTGTGCTAATTTTGATTGGTTTTTGCATTAAACCATTAGTTTGTATCACAAACTAATCATTTGTGCTAATTTTTACTAGTTTTTGCATTAAACCATTAGTTTGTATCACAAACTAATCATTTGTACTACTTTTTACTAGTTTTTGCATTAAACCATTAGTTTGTATCACAAAATAATCATTTGTGATAATTTTGATTGGTTTTTGCATTAAACCATTAGTTTGTATCACAAACTAATCATTTGTGCTAATTTTTAATAGTTTTTGCATTAAACCATTAGTTTGTATCACAAACTAATCATTTGTGATAATTTTGATTGGTTTTTGGATTAATCCATTAGTTTGTATCACAAACTAATCATTTGTGATAATTTTTACTAGTTTTTGCATAAACCATTAGTTTGTATCACAAACTAATCATTTGTGCTAATTTTGATTTGTTTTTGCATTAAACCATTAGTTTGTATCACAAACTAATCATTTGTGCTAATTTTTACTAGTTTTTGCATTAAACCATTAGTTTGTATCACAAACTAATCATTTGTACTACTTTTTACTAGTTTTTGCATTAAACCATTAGTTTGTATCACAAACTAATCATTTGTGATAATTTTGATTGGTTTTTGCATTAAACCATTAGTTTGTATCACAAACTAATCATTTGTGCTAATTTTTACTAGTTTTTGCCTTAAACCATTAGTTTGTATCACAAACTAATCATTTGTGATAATTTTGATTGGTTTTTGCATTAATCCATTAGTTTGTATCACAAACTAATCATTTGTGAAAATTTTTACTAGTTTTTGCATTAAACCATTAGTTTGTATCACAAACTAATCATTTGTGATAATTTTGATTGGTTTTTGCATTAAACCATTAGTTTGTATCACAAACTAATCATTTGTGCTAATTTTTAATAGTTTTTGCATTAAACCATTAGTTTGTATCACAAACTAATCATTTGTGATAATTTTGATTGGTTTTTGCATTAAACCATTAGTTTGTATCACAAACTAATCATTTGTGCTAATTTTTACTAGTTTTTGCATTAAACCATTAGTTTGTATCACAAACTAATCATTTGTACTACTTTTTACTAGTTTTTGCATTAAACCATTAGTTTGTATCACAAAATAATCATTTGTGATAATTTTGATTGGTTTTTGCATTAAACCATTAGTTTGTATCACAAACTAATCATTTGTGCTAATTTTTAATAGTTTTTGCATTAAACCATTAGTTTGTATCACAAACTAATCATTTTTGATAATTTTGATTGGTTGTTGCATTAAACCATTAGTTTGTATCACAAACTAATCATTTGTGCTAATTTTGATTGGTTTTTGCATTAAACCATTAGTTTGTATCACAAACTAATCATTTGTGCTAATTTTTACTGGTTTTTGCATTAAACCATTAGTTTGTATCACAAACTAATCATTTGTGCTAATTTTTACTAGTTTTTGCATTAAACCATTAGTTTGTATCACAAACTAATCATTTGTACTACTTTTTACTAGTTTTTGCATTAAACCATTAGTTTGTATCACAAAATAATCATTTGTGATAATTTTGATTGGTTTTTGCATTAAACCATTAGTTTGTATCACAAACTAATCATTTGTGCTAATTTTTAATAGTTTTTGCATTAAACCATTAGTTTGTATCACAAACTAATCATTTGTGATAATTTTGATTGATTTTTGGATTAATCCATTAGTTTGTATCACAAACTAATCATTTGTGATAATTTTTACTAGTTTTTGCATAAACCATTAGTTTGTATCACAAACTAATCATTTGTGCTAATTTTGATTTGTTTTTGCATTAAACCATTAGTTTGTATCACAAACTAATCATTTGTGCTAATTTTTACTAGTTTTTGCATTAAACCATTAGTTTGTATCACAAACTAATCATTTGTACTACTTTTTACTAGTTTTTGCATTAAACCATTAGTTTGTATCACAAACTAATCATTTGTGATAATTTTGATTGGTTTTTGCATTAAACCATTAGTTTGTATCACAAACTAATCATTTGTGCTAATTTTTACTAGTTTTTGCCTTAAACCATTAGTTTGTATCACAAACTAATCATTTGTGATAATTTTGATTGGTTTTTGCATTAATCCATTAGTTTGTATCACAAACTAATCATTTGTGAAAATTTTTACTAGTTTTTGCATTAAACCATTAGTTTGTATCACAAACTAATCATTTGTGATAATTTTGATTGGTTTTTGCATTAAACCATTAGTTTGTATCACAAACTAATCATTTGTGCGAATTTTTACTAGTTTTTGCATTAAACCATTAGTTTGTATCACAAACTAATCATTTGTGATAATTTCGATTTGTTTTTGCATTAAACCATTAGTTTATATCACAAACTAATCATTTGTGCTAATTTTTACTAGTTTTTGCATTAAACCATTAGTTTGTATCACAAACTAATCATTTGTTCTACTTTTTACTAGTTTTTGCATTAAACCATTAGTTTGTATCACAAACTAATTATTTGTGCTAATTTTGATTGGTTTTTGCATTAAACCATTAGTTTGTATCACAAACTAATCATTTGTGATAATTTTTACTAGTTTTTGCATTAAACCATTAGTTTGTATCACAAACTAATCATTTGTGCTAATTTTGATTTGTTTTTGCATTAAACCATTAGTTTGTATCACAAACTAATCATTTGTGATAATTTTTACTAGTTTTTGCATTAAACCATTAGTTTGTATCACAAACTAATAATTTGTGCTACTTTTTACTAGTTTTTGCATTAAACCATTAGTTTGTATCACAAACTAATCATTTGTGCTAATTTTGATTGGTTTTTGCATTAAACCATTAGTTTGTATCACAAACTAATCATTTGTGCTAATTTTTACTAGTTTTTGCATTAAACCATTAGTTTGTATCACAAACTAATCATTTGTGATAATTTTGATTGGTTTTTGCATTAAACCATTAGTATGTATCACAAACAAATCATTTGCGCTAATTTTTACTAGTTTTTGCATTAAACCATTAGTTTGTATCACAAACTAATCATTTGTGAAAATTTTTACTAGTTTTTGCATTAAACCATTAGTTTGTATCACAAACTAATCATTTGTGATAATTTTGATTGGTTTTCGCATTAAACCATTAGTTTGTATCACAAACTAATCATTTGTGCTAATTTTTACTAGTTTTTGCATTAAACCATTAGTTTGTATCACAAACTAATCATTTGTGATAATTTCGATTTGTTTTTGCATTAAACCATTAGTTTATATCACAAACTAATCATTTGTGCTAATTTTTACTAGTTTTTGCATTAAACCATTAGTTTGTATCACAAACTAATCATTTGTTCTACTTTTTACTAGTTTTTGCATTAAACCATTAGTTTGTATCACAAACTAATCATTTGTACTACTTTTTACTAGTTTTTGCATTAAACCATTAGTTTGTATCACAAACTAATCATTTGTGATAATTTTGATTGGTTTTTGCATTAAACCATTAGTTTGTATCACAAACTAATCATTTGTGCTAATTTTTACTAGTTTTTGCATTAAACCATTAGTTTGTATCACAAACTAATCATTTGTGATAATTTTGATTGGTTTTTGCATTAAACCATTAGTATGTATCACAAACAAATCATTTGCGCTAATTTTTACTAGTTTTTGCATTAAACCATTAGTTTGTATCACAAACTAATCATTTGTGATAATTTTGATTGGTTTTTGCATTAAACCATTAGTTTGTATCACAAACTAATCATTTGTGATAATTTTTACTAGTTTTTGCATTAAACCATTAGTTTGTATCACAAACTATTCATTTGTGCTACTTTTTACTAGTTTTTGCATTAAATTATTAGTTTGTATCACAAACTAATCATTTGTGCTAATTTTTACTAGTTTTTGCATTAAACCATTAGTTTGTATCACAAACTAATCATTTGTGCTAATTTTGATTTGTTTTTGCATTAAACCATTAGTTTGTATCACAAACTAATCATTTGTGCTAATTTTTACTAGTTTTTGAATTAAACCATTAGTTTGTATCACAAACTAATCATTTGTGCTAATTTTTACTAGTTTTTGCATTAAACCATTAGTTTGTATCACAAACTAATCATTTGTGCTAATTTTTACTAGTTTTTGCATTAAACCATTAGTTTGTATCACAAACTAATCATTTGTGCTAATTTTAATTTGTTTTTGCATTAAACCATTAGTTTGTATCACAAACTAATCATTTTTGATAATTTTGATTGGTTGTTGCATTAAACCATTAGTTTGTATCACAAACTAATCATTTGTGCTAATTTTGATTGGTTTTTGCATTAAACCATTAGTTTGTATCACAAACTAATCATTTGTGCTAATTTTTACTGGTTTTTGCATTAAACCATTAGTTTGTATCACAAACTAATCATTTGTGCTAATTTTTACTAGTTTTTGCATTAAACCATTAGTTTGTATCACAAACTAATCATTTGTGCTAGTTTTTACTAGTTTTTGCATTAAACCATTAGTTTGTATCACAAACTAATCATATGTGCTAATTTTTACTAGTTTTTGCATTAAACCATTAGTTTGTATCACAAACTAATCATTTGTGCTAATTTTTACTAGTTTTTGCATTAAACCATTAGTTTGTATCACAAACTAATCATTTGTGCTAATTTTTACTAGTTTTTGCATTAAACCATTAGTTTGTATCACAAACTAATCATTTGTACTACTTTTTACTAGTTTTTGCATTAAACCATTAGTTTGTATCACAAAATAATCATTTGTGATAATTTTGATTGGTTTTTGCATTAAACCATTAGTTTGTATCACAAACTAATCATTTGTGCTAATTTTTAATAGTTTTTGCATTAAACCATTAGTTTGTATCACAAACTAATCATTTGTGATAATTTTGATTGGTTTTTGCATTAATCCATTAGTTTGTATCACAAACTAATCATTTGTGATAATTTTTACTAGTTTTTGCATTAAACCATTAGTTTGTATCACAAACTAATCATTTGTGCTAATTTTGATTTGTTTTTGCATTAAACCATTAGTTTGTATCACAAACTAATCATTTGTGCTAATTTTTACTAGTTTTTGCATTAAACCATTAGTTTGTATCACAAACTAATCATTTGTACTACTTTTTACTAGTTTTTGCATTAAACCATTAGTTTGTATCACAAACTAATCATTTGTGATAATTTTGATTGGTTTTTGCATTAAACCATTAGTTTGTATCACAAACTAATCATTTGTGCTAATTTTTACTAGTTTTTGCCTTAAACCATTAGTTTGTATCACAAACTAATCATTTGTGATAATTTTGATTGGTTTTTGCATTAATCCATTAGTTTGTATCACAAACTAATCATTTGTGAAAATTTTTACTAGTTTTTGCATTAAACCATTAGTTTGTATCACAAACTAATCATTTGTGATAATTTTGATTGGTTTTTGCATTAAACCATTAGTTTGTATCACAAACTAATCATTTGTGCTAATTTTTACTAGTTTTTGCATTAAACCATTAGTTTGTATCACAAACTAATCATTTGTGATAATTTCGATTTGTTTTTGCATTAAACCATTAGTTTATATCACAAACTAATCATTTGTGCTAATTTTTACTAGTTTTTGCATTAAACCATTAGTTTGTATCACAAACTAATCATTTGTTTTACTTTTTACTAGTTTTTGCATTAAACCATTAGGTTGTATCACAAACTAATTATTTGTGCTAATTTTGATTGGTTTTTGCATTAAACCATTAGTTTGTATCACAAACTAATCATTTGTGATAATTTTTACTAGTTTTTGCATTAAACCATTAGTTTGTATCACAAACTAATCATTTGTGCTAATTTTGATTTGTTTTTGCATTAAACCATTAGTTTGTATCACAAACTAATTATTTGTGATAATTTTTACTAGTTTTTGCATTAAACCATTAGTTTGTATCACAAACTAATAATTTGTGCTACTTTTTACTAGTTTTTGCATTAAACCATTAGTTTGTATCACAAACTAATCATTTGTGCTAATTTTGATTGGTTTTTGCATTAAACCATTAGTTTGTATCACAAACTAATCATTTGTGCTACTTTTTACTACTTTTTGCATTAAACCATTAGTTTGTATCACAAACTAATCATTTGTGCTAATTTTTACTAGTTTTTGCATTAAACCATTAGTTTGTATCACAAACTAATCATTTGTGCTAATTTTGATTTGTTTTTGCATTAAACCATTAGTTTGTATCACAAACTAATCATTTGTGCTAATTTTTACTAGTTTTTGAATTAAACCATTAGTTTGTATCACAAACTAATCATTTGTGCTAATTTTTACTAGTTTTTGCATTAAACCATTAGTTTGCATCACAAACTAATCATTGGTGCTAATTTTGATTTGTTTTTGCATTAAACCATTAGTTTGTATCACAAACTAATCATTTTTGATAATTTTTATTGGTTTTTGCATTAAACCATTAGTTTGTATCACAAACTAATCATTTATGCTAATTTTGATTGGTTTTTGCATTAAACCATTAGTTTGTATCACAAACTAATCATTTGTGCTAATTTTTACTGGTTTTTGCATTAAACCATTAGTTTGTATCACAAACTAATCATTTGTGCTAATTTTTACTAGTTTTTGCATTAAACCATTAGTTTGTATCACAAACTTATCATTTGTGCTAATTTTGATTGGTTTTTGCATTAAACCATTAGTTTGTATCACAAACTAATCATTTGTGATAATTTTGATTGGTTTTTGCATTAAGACATTAGTTTGTATCACAAACTAATCATTTTTGATAATTTTTATTGGTTTTTGCATTAAACCATTAGTTTGTATCACAAACTAATCATTTATGCTAATTTTGATTGGTTTTTGCATTAAACCATTAGTTTGTATCACAAACTAATCATTTGTGCTAATTTTTACTAGTTTTTTGCATTAAACCATTAGTTTGTATCACAAACTAATCATTTGTGCTAATTTTTACTAGTTTTTGCATTAAACCATTAGTTTGTATCACAAACTAATCATTTGTGATAATTTTGATTGGTTTTTGCATTAAACCATTAGTTTGTATCACAAACTAATCATTTGTGCTAATTTTTACTAGTTTTTGCATTAAACCATTAGTTTGTATCACAAACTAATCATTTGTGCTAATTTTTACTAGTTTTTGCATTAAACCATTAGTTTGTATCACAAACTAATCATTTGTGCTAATTTTTACTAGTTTTTGCATTAAACCATTATTTTGTATCACAAACTAATCATTTGTACTACTTTTTACTAGTTTTTGCATTAAACCATTAGTTTGTATCACAAAATAATCATTTGTGATAATTTTGATTGGTTTTTGCATTAAACCATTAGTTTGTATCACAAACTAATCATTTGTGCTAATTTTTAATAGTTTTTGCATTAAACCATTAGTTTGTATCACAAACTAATCATTTGTGATAATTTTGATTGGTTTTTGCATTAATCCATTAGTTTGTATCACAAACTAATCATTTGTGATAATTTTTACTAGTTTTTGCATTAAACCATTAGTTTGTATCACAAACTAATCATTTGTGCTAATTTTTACTAGTTTTTGCATTAAACCATTAGTTTGTATCACAAACTAATCATTTGTACTACTTTTTACTAGTTTTTGCATTAAACCATTAGTTTGTATCACAAACTAATCATTTGTGATAATTTTGATTGGTTTTTGCATTAAACCATTAGTTTGTATCACAAACTAATCATTTGTGCTAATTTTTACTAGTTTTTGCCTTAAACCATTAGTTTGTATCACAAACTAATCATTTGTGATAATTTTGATTGGTTTTTGCATTAATCCATTAGTTTGTATCACAAACTAATCATTTGTGAAAATTTTTACTAGTTTTTGCATTAAACCATTAGTTTGTATCACAAACTAATCATTTGTGATAATTTTGATTGGTTTTTGCATTAAACCATTAGTTTGTATCACAAACTAATCATTTGTGCTAATTTTTACTAGTTTTTGCATTAAACCATTAGTTTGTATCACAAACTAATCATTTGTGATAATTTCGATTTGTTTTTGCATTAAACCATTAGTTTATATCACAAACTAATCATTTGTGCTAATTTTTACTAGTTTTTGCATTAAACCATTAGTTTGTATCACAAACTAATCATTTGTTTTACTTTTTACTAGTTTTTGCATTAAACCATTAGTTTGTATCACAAACTAATCATTTGTGCTAATTTTTACTAGTTTTTGCATTAAACCATTAGTTTGTATCACAAACTAATCATTTGTGATAATTTCGATTTGTTTTTGCATTAAACCATTAGTTTATATCACAAACTAATCATTTGTGCTAATTTTTACTAGTTTTTGCATTAAACCATTAGTTTGTATCACTAACTAATCATTTGTTTTACTTTTTACTAGTTTTTGCATTAAACCATTAGTTTGTATCACAAACTAATTATTTGTGCTAATTTTGATTGGTTTTTGCATTAAATCATTAGTTTGTATCACAAACTAATCATTTGTTTTACTTTTTACTAGTTTTTGCATTAAACCATTAGTTTGTATCACAAACTAATTATTTGTGCTAATTTTGATTTGTTTTTGCATTAAACCATTAGTTTGTATCACAAACTAATTATTTGTGATAATTTTTACTAGTTTTTGCATTAAACCATTAGTTTGTATCACAAACTAATAATTTGTGCTACTTTTTACTAGTTTTTGCATTAAACCATTAGTTTGTATCACAAACTAATCATTTGTGCTAATTTTGATTGGTTTTTGCATTAAACCATTAGTTTGTATCACAAACTAATCATTTGTGCTACTTTTTACTACTTTTTGCATTAAACCATTAGTTTGTATCACAAACTAATCATTTGTGCTAATTTTTACTAGTTTTTGCATTAAACCATTAGTTTGTATCACAAACTAATCATTTGTGCTAATTTTGATTTGTTTTTGCATTAAACCATTAGTTTGTATCACAAACTAATCATTTGTGCTAATTTTTACTGGTTTTTGCATTAAACCATTAGTTTGTATCACAAACTAATCATTTGTGCTAATTTTTACTAGTTTTTGCATTAAACCATTAGTTTGTATCACAAACTTATCATTTGTGCTAATTTTGATTGGTTTTTGCATTAAACCATTAGTTTGTATCACAAACTAATCATTTGTGATAATTTTGATTGGTTTTTGCATTAAGACATTAGTTTGTATCACAAACTAATCATTTTTGATAATTTTTATTGGTTTTTGCATTAAACCATTAGTTTGTATCACAAACTAATCATTTATGCTAATTTTTACTAGTTTTTGCATTAAACCATTAGTTTGTATCACAAACTTATCATTTGTGCTAATTTTGATTGGTTTTTGCATTAAACCATTAGTTTGTATCACAAACTAATCATTTGTGATAATTTTGATTGGTTTTTGCATTAAGACATTAGTTTGTATCACAAACTAATCATTTTTGATAATTTTTATTGGTTTTTGCATTAAACCATTAGTTTGTATCACAAACTAATCATTTATGCTAATTTTGATTGGTTTTTGCATTAAACCATTAGTTTGTATCACAAACTAATCATTTGTGCTAATTTTTACTAGTTTTTTGCATTAAACCATTAGTTTGTATCACAAACTAATCATTTGTGCTAATTTTTACTAGTTTTTGCATTAAACCATTAGTTTGTATCACAAACTAATCATTTGTGATAATTTTGATTGGTTTTTGCATTAATCCATTAGTTTGTATCCAAAACTAATCATTTGTGATAATTTTTACTAGTTTTTGCATTAAACCATTAGTTTGTATAACAAACTAATCATATGTGCTAATTTTTACTAGTTTTTGCATTAAACCATTAGTTTGTATCACAAACTAATCATTTGTGCTAATTTTTACTAGTTTTTGCATTAAACCATTAGTTTGTATCACAAACTAATCATTTGTGCTAATTTTTACTAGTTTTTGCATTAAACCATTAGTTTGTATCACAAACTAATCATTTGTGCTAATTTTTACTAGTTTTTGCATTAAACCATTATTTTGTATCACAAACTAATCATTTGTACTACTTTTTACTAGTTTTTGCATTAAACCATTAGTTTGTATCACAAAATAATCATTTGTGATAATTTTGATTGGTTTTTGCATTAAACCATTAGTTTGTATCACAAACTAATCATTTGTGCTAATTTTAATAGTTTTTGCATTAAACCATTAGTTTGTATCACAAACTAATCATTTGTGATAATTTTGATTGGTTTTTGCATTAATCCATTAGTTTGTATCACAAACTAATCATTTGTGATAATTTTTACTAGTTTTTGCATTAAACCATTAGTTTGTATCACAAACTAATCATTTGTGATAATTTTGATTGGTTTTTGCATTAAACCATTAGTTTGTATCACAAACTAATCATTTGTGCTAATTTTTACTAGTTTTTGCCTTAAACCATTAGTTTGTATCACAAACTAATCATTTGTGATAATTTTGATTGGTTTTTGCATTAATCCATTAGTTTGTATCACAAACTAATCATTTGTGAAAATTTTTACTAGTTTTTGCATTAAACCATTAGTTTGTATCACAAACTAATCATTTGTGATAATTTTGATTGGTTTTTGCATTAAACCATTAGTTTGTATCACAAACTAATCATTTGTGCTAATTTTTACTAGTTTTTGTATTAAACCATTAGTTTGTATCACAAACTAATCATTTGTGATAATTTCGATTTGTTTTTGCATTAAACCATTAGTTTATATCACAAACTAATCATTTGTGCTAATTTTTACTAGTTTTTGCATTAAACCATTAGTTTGTATCACAAACTAATCATTTGTTTTACTTTTTACTAGTTTTTGCATTAAACCATTAGTTTGTATCACAAACTAATCATTTGTGCTAATTTTTACTAGTTTTTGCATTAAACCATTAGTTTGTATCACAAACTAATCATTTGTGATAATTTCGATTTGTTTTTGCATTAAACCATTAGTTTATATCACAAACTAATCATTTGTGCTAATTTTTACTAGTTTTTGCATTAAACCATTAGTTTGTATCACTAACTAATCATTTGTTTTACTTTTTACTAGTTTTTGCATTAAACCATTAGTTTGTATCACAAACTAATTATTTGTGCTAATTTTGATTGGTTTTTGCATTAAACCATTAGTTTGTATCACAAACTAATTATTTGTGATAATTTTTACTAGTTTTTGCATTAAACCATTAGTTTGTATCACAAACTAATAATTTGTGCTACTTTTTACTAGTTTTTGCATTAAACCATTAGTTTGTATCACAAACTAATCATTTGTGCTAATTTTGATTGGTTTTTGCATTAAACCATTAGTTTGTATCACAAACTAATCATTTGTGCTACTTTTTACTACTTTTTGCATTAAACCATTAGTTTGTATCACAAACTAATCATTTGTGCTAATTTTTACTAGTTTTTGCATTAAACCATTAGTTTGTATCACAAACTAATCATTTGTGCTAATTTTGATTTGTTTTTGCATTAAACCATTAGTTTGTATCACAAACTAATCATTTGTGCTAATTTTTACTAGTTTTTGAATTAAACCATTAGTTTGTATCACAAACTAATCATTTGTGCTAATTTTTACTAGTTTTTGCATTAAACCATTAGTTTGCATCACAAACTAATCATTGGTGCTAATTTTGATTTGTTTTTGCATTAAACCATTAGTTTGTATCACAAACTAATCATTTTTGATAATTTTTATTGGTTTTTGCATTAAACCATTAGTTTGTATCACAAACTAATCATTTATGCTAATTTTGATTGGTTTTTGCATTAAACCATTAGTTTGTATCACAAACTAATCATTTGTGCTAATTTTTACTGGTTTTTGCATTAAACCATTAGTTTGTATCACAAACTAATCATTTGTGCTAATTTTTACTAGTTTTTGCATTAAACCATTAGTTTGTATCACAAACTTATCATTTGTGCTAATTTTGATTGGTTTTTGCATTAAACCATTAGTTTGTATCACAAACTAATCATTTGTGATAATTTTGATTGGTTTTTGCATTAAGACATTAGTTTGTATCACAAACTAATCATTTTTGATAATTTTTATTGGTTTTTGCATTAAACCATTAGTTTGTATCACAAACTAATCATTTATGCTAATTTTGATTGGTTTTTGCATTAAACCATTAGTTTGTATCACAAACTAATCATTTGTGCTAATTTTTACTAGTTTTTTGCATTAAACCATTAGTTTGTATCACAAACTAATCATTTGTGCTAATTTTTACTAGTTTTTGCATTAAACCATTAGTTTGTATCACAAACTAATCATTTGTGATAATTTTGATTGGTTTTTGCATTAAACCATTAGTTTGTATCACAAAAAAATCATTTGTGCTAATTTTTACTAGTTTTTGCATTAAACCATTAGTTTGTATCACAAACTAATCATTTGTGCTACTTTTTACTAGTTTTTGCATTAAACCATTAGTTTGTATCACAAACTAATCATTTGTGATAATTTTGATTGGTTTTTGCATTAAACCATTAGTTTGTATCACAAACTAATCATTTGTGCTAATTTTTACTAGTTTTTGCCTTAAACCATTAGTTTGTATCACAAACTAATCATTTGTGATAATTTTGATTGGTTTTTGCATTAATCCATTAGTTTGTATCACAAACTAATCATTTGTGATAATTTTTACTAGTTTTTGCATTAAACCATTAGTTTGTATCACAAACTAATCATATGTGCTAATTTTTACTAGTTTTTGCATTAAACCATTAGTTTGTATCACAAACTAATCATTTGTGCTAATTTTTACTAGTTTTTGCATTAAACCATTAGTTTGTATCACAAACTAATCATTTGTGCTAATTTTTACTAGTTTTTGCATTAAACCATTAGTTTGTATCACAAACTAATCATTTGTGCTAATTTTTACTAGTTTTTGCATTAAACCATTAGTTTGTATCACAAACTAATCATTTGTACTACTTTTTACTAGTTTTTGCATTAAACCATTAGTTTGTATCACAAAATAATCATTTGTGATAATTTTGATTGGTTTTTGCATTAAACCATTAGTTTGTATCACAAACTAATCATTTGTGCTAATTTTTAATAGTTTTTGCATTAAACCATTAGTTTGTATCACAAACTAATCATTTGTGATAATCTTGATTGGTTTTTGCATTAATCCATTAGTTTGTATCACAAACTAATCATTTGTGATAATTTTTACTAGTTTTTGCATTAAACCATTAGTTTGTATCACAAACTAATCATTTGTGCTAATTTTTACTAGTTTTTGCATTAAACCATTAGTTTGTATCACAAACTAATCATTTGTACTACTTTTTACTAGTTTTTGCATTAAACCATTAGTTTGTATCACAAACTAATCATTTGTGATAATTTTGATTGGTTTTTGCATTAAACCATTAGTTTGTATCACAAACTAATCATTTGTGCTAATTTTTACTAGTTTTTGCCTTAAACCATTAGTTTGTATCACAAACTAATCATTTGTGATAATTTTGATTGGTTTTTGCATTAATCCATTAGTTTGTATCACAAACTAATCATTTGTGAAAATTTTTACTAGTTTTTGCATTAAACCATTAGTTTGTATCACAAACTAATCATTTGTGATAATTTTGATTGGTTTTTGCATTAAACCATTAGTTTGTATCACAAACTAATCATTTGTGCTAATTTTTACTAGTTTTTGCATTAAACCATTAGTTTGTATCACAAACTAATCATTTGTGATAATTTCGATTTGTTTTTGCATTAAACCATTAGTTTATATCACAAACTAATCATTTGTGCTAATTTTTACTAGTTTTTGCATTAAACCATTAGTTTGTATCACAAACTAATCATTTGTTTTACTTTTTACTAGTTTTTGCATTAAACCATTAGTTTGTATCACAAACTAATCATTTGTGCTAATTTTTACTAGTTTTTGCATTAAACCATTAGTTTGTATCACAAACTAATCATTTGTGATAATTTCGATTTGTTTTTGCATTAAACCATTAGTTTATATCACAAACTAATCATTTGTGCTAATTTTTACTAGTTTTTGCATTAAACCATTAGTTTGTATCACAAACTAATCATTTGTTTTACTTTTTACTAGTTTTTGCATTAAACCATTAGTTTGTATCACAAACTAATTATTTGTGCTAATTTTGATTGGTTTTTGCATTAAACCATTAGTTTGTATCACAAACTAATCATTTGTGATAATTTTTACTAGTTTTTGCATTAAACCATTAGTTTGTATCACAAACTAATAATTTGTGCTACTTTTTACTAGTTTTTGCATTAAACCATTAGTTTGTATCACAAACTAATAATTTGTGCTAATTTTTACTAGTTTTTGAATTAAACCATTAGTTTGTATCACAAACTAATCATTTGTGCTAATTTTTACTAGTTTTTGCATTAAACCATTAGTTTGCATCACAAACTAATCATTGGTGCTAATTTTGATTTGTTTTTGCATTAAACCATTAGTTTGTATCACAAACTAATCATTTTTGATAATTTTTATTGGTTTTTGCATTAAACCATTAGTTTGTATCACAAACTAATCATTTATGCTAATTTTGATTGGTTTTTGCATTAAACCATTAGTTTGTATCACAAACTAATCATTTGTGCTAATTTTTACTGGTTTTTGCATTAAACCATTAGTTTGTATCACAAACTAATCATTTGTGCTAATTTTTACTAGTTTTTGCATTAAACCATTAGTTTGTATCACAAACTTATCATTTGTGCTAATTTTGATTGGTTTTTGCATTAAACCATTAGTTTGTATCACAAACTAATCATTTGTGATAATTTTGATTGGTTTTTGCATTAAGACATTAGTTTGTATCACAAACTAATCATTTTTGATAATTTTTATTGGTTTTTGCATTAAACCATTAGTTTGTATCACAAACTAATCATTTATGCTAATTTTGATTGGTTTTTGCATTAAACCATTAGTTTGTATCACAAACTAATCATTTGTGCTAATTTTTACTAGTTTTTGCATTAAACCATTAGTTTGTATCACAAACTTATCATTTGTGCTAATTTTGATTGGTTTTTGCATTAAACCATTAGTTTGTATCACAAACTAATCATTTGTGCTAATTTTTACTAGTTTTTTGCATTAAACCATTAGTTTGTATCACAAACTAATCATTTGTGCTAATTTTTACTAGTTTTTGCATTAAACCATTAGTTTGTATCACAAACTAATCATTTGTGCTAATTTTTACTAGTTTTTGCATTAAACCATTAGTTTGTATCACAAACTTATAATTTGTGCTAATTTTGATTGGTTTTTGCATTAAACCATTAGTTTGTATCACAAACTAATCATTTGTGCTAATTTTTACTAGTTTTTTGCATTAAACCATTAGTTTGTATCACAAACTAATCATTTGTGCTAATTTTTACTAGTTTTTGCATTAAACCATTAGTTTGTATCACAAACTAATCATTTGTGATAATTTTGATTGGTTTTTGCATTAAACCATTAGTTTGTATCACAAACTAATCATTTGTGATAATTTTGATTGGTTTTTGCATTAAACCATTAGTTTGTATCACAAAAAAATCATTTGTGCTAATTTTTACTAGTTTTTGCATTAAACCATTAGTTTGTATCACAAACTAATCATTTGTGCTACTTTTTACTAGTTTTTGCATTAAACCATTAGTTTGTATCACAAACTAATCATTTGTGATAATTTTGATTGGTTTTTGCATTAAACCATTAGTTTGTATCACAAACTAATCATTTGTGCTAATTTTTACTAGTTTTTGCCTTAAAACATTAGTTTGTATCACAAACTAATCATTTGTGATAATTTTGATTGGTTTTTGCATTAATCCATTAGTTTGTATCACAAACTAATCATTTGTGATAATTTTTACTAGTTTTTGCATTAAACCATTAGTTTGTATCACAAACTAATCATATGTGCTAATTTTTACTAGTTTTTGCATTAAACCATTAGTTTGTATCACAAACTAATCATTTGTGCTAATTTTTACTAGTTTTTGCATTAAACCATTAGTTTGTATCACAAACTAATCATTTGTGCTAATTTTTACTAGTTTTTGCATTAAACCATTAGTTTGTATCACAAACTAATCATTTGTACTACTTTTTACTAGTTTTTGCATTAAACCATTAGTTTGTATCACAAAATAATCATTTGTGATAATTTTGATTGGTTTTTGCATTAAACCATTAGTTTGTATCACAAACTAATCATTTGTGCTAATTTTTAATAGTTTTTGCATTAAACCATTAGTTTGTATCACAAACTAATCATTTGTGATAATTTTGATTGGTTTTTGCATTAATCGATTAGTTTGTATCACAAACTAATCATTTGTGATAATTTTTACTAGTTTTTGCATTAAACCATTAGTTTGTATCACAAACTAATCATTTGTGCTAATTTTTACTAGTTTTTGCATTAAACCATTAGTTTGTATCACAAACTAATCATTTGTACTACTTTTTACTAGTTTTTGCATTAAACCATTAGTTTGTATCACAAACTAATCATTTGTGATAATTTTGATTGGTTTTTGCATTAAACCATTAGTTTGTATCACAAACTAATCATTTGTGCTAATTTTTACTAGTTTTTGCCTTAAACCATTAGTTTGTATCACAAACTAATCATTTGTGATAATTTTGATTGGTTTTTGCATTAATCCATTAGTTTGTATCACAAACTAATCATTTGTGAAAATTTTTACTAGTTTTTGCATTAAACCATTAGTTTGTATCACAAACTAATCATTTGTGATAATTTTGATTGGTTTTTGCATTAAACCATTAGTTTGTATCACAAACTAATCATTTGTGCTAATTTTTACTAGTTTTTGCATTAAACCATTAGTTTGTATCACAAACTAATCATTTGTGATAATTTCGATTTGTTTTTGAATTAAACCATTAGTTTATATCACAAACTAATCATTTGTGCTAATTTTTACTAGTTTTTGCATTAAACCATTAGTTTGTATCACAAACTAATCATTTGTTTTACTTTTTACTAGTTTTTGCATTAAACCATTAGTTTGTATCACAAACTAATCATTTGTGCTAATTTTTACTAGTTTTTGCATTAAACCATTAGTTTGTATCACAAACTAATCATTTGTGATAATTTCGATTTGTTTTTGCATTAAACCATTAGTTTATATCACAAACTAATCATTTGTGCTAATTTTTACTAGTTTTTGCATTAAACCATTAGTTTGTATCACAAACTAATCATTTGTTTTACTTTTTACTAGTTTTTGCATTAAACCATTAGTTTGTATCACAAACTAATTATTTGTGCTAATTTTGATTTTTTTTTGCATTAAACCATTAGTTTGTATCACAAACTAATCATTTGTGATAATTTTTACTAGTTTTTGCATTAAACCATTAGTTTGTATCACAAACTAATAATTTGTGCTACTTTTTACTAGTTTTTGCATTAAACCATTAGTTTGTATCACAAACTAATAATTTGTGCTACTTTTTACTAGTTTTTGCATTAAACCATTAGTTTGTATCACAAACTAATCATTTGTGCTAATTTTGATTGGTTTTTGCATTAAACCATTAGTTTGTATCACAAACTAATCATTTGTGCTACTTTTTACTACTTTTTGCATTAAACCATTAGTTTGTATCACAAACTAATCATTTGTGCTAATTTTTACTAGTTTTTGCATTAAACCATTAGGTTGTATCACAAACTAATCATTTGTGCTAATTTTGATTTGTTTTTGCATTAAACCATTAGTTTGTATCACAAACTAATCATTTGTGCTAATTTTTACTAGTTTTTGAAATAAACCATTAGTTTGTATCACAAACTAATCATTTGTGCTAATTTTTACTAGTTTTTGCATTAAACCATTAGTTTGTATCACAAACTAATCATTTGTGCTAATTTTTACTAGTTTATGCATTAAACCATTAGTTTGCATCACAAACTAATCATTGGTGCTAATTTTGATTTGTTTTTGCATTAAACCATTAGTTTGTATCACAAACTTATCATTTGTGCTAATTTTGATTGGTTTTTGCATTAAACCATTAGTTTGTATCACAAACTAATCATTTGTGCTAATTTTTACTAGTTTTTTGCATTAAACCATTAGTTTGTATCACAAACTAATCATTTGTGCTAATTTTTACTAGTTTTTGCATTAAACCATTAGTTTGTATCACAAACTAATCATTTGTGATAATTTTGATTGGTTTTTGCATTAAACCATTAGTTTGTATCACAAACTAATCATTTGTGATAATTTTGATTGGTTTTTGCATTAAACCATTAGTTTGTATCACAAAAAAATCATTTGTGCTAATTTTTACTAGTTTTTGCGTTAAACCATTAGTTTGTATCACAAACTAATCATTTGTGCTACTTTTTACTAGTTTTTGCATTAAACCATTAGTTTGTATCACAAACTAATCATTTGTGATAATTTTGATTGGTTTTTGCATTAAACCATTAGTTTGTATCACAAACTAATCATTTGTGCTAATTTTTACTAGTTTTTGCCTTAAACCATTAGTTTGTATCACAAACTAATCATTTGTGATAATTTTGATTGGTTTTTGCATTAATCCATTAGTTTGTATCACAAACTAATCATTTGTGATAATTTTTACTAGTATTTGCATTAAACCATTAGTTTGTATCACAAACTAATCATTTGTGATAATTTTGATTGGTTTTTGCATTAAACCATTAGTTTGTATCACAAACTAATCATTTGTGCTAATTTTTACTAGTTTTTGCATTAAACCATTAGTTTGTATCACAAACTAATCATTTGTGCTAATTTTTACTAGTTTTTGAATTAAACCATTAGTTTGTATCACAAACTAATCATTTGTGCTAATTTTTACTAGTTTTTGCATTAAACCATTAGTTTGTATCACAAACTAATCATTTGTGCTAATTTTTACTAGTTTTTGCATTAAACCATTAGTTTGCATCACAAACTAATCATTTGTGCTAATTTTGATTTGTTTTTGCATTAAACCATTAGTTTGTATCACAAACTAATCATTTTTGATAATTTTTATTGGTTTTTGCATTAAACCATTAGTTTGTATCACAAACTAATCATTTATGCTAATTTTGATTGGTTTTTGCATTAAACCATTAGTTTGTATCACAAACTAATCATTTGTGCTAATTTTTACTGGTTTTTGCATTAAACCATTAGTTTGTATCACAAACTAATCATTTGTGCTAATTTTTACTAGTTTTTGCCTTAAACCATTAGTTTGTATCACAAACTAATCATTTGAGATAATTTTGATTGGTTTTTGCATTAATCCATTAGTTTGTATCACAAACTAATCATTTGTGAAAATTTTTACTAGTTTTTGCATTAAACCATTAGTTTGTATCACAAACTAATCATTTGTGATCATTTTGATTGGTTTTTGCATTAAACCATTAGTTTGTATCACAAACTAATCATTTGTGCTAATTTTTACTAGTTTTTGCATTAAACCATTAGTTTGTATCACAAACTAATCATTTGTGATAATTTCGATTTGTTTTTGCATTAAACCATTAGTTTATATCACAAACTAATCATTTGTGCTAATTTTTACTAGTTTTTGCATTAAACCATTAGTTTGTATCACAAACTAATCATTTGTTTTACTTTTTACTAGTTTTTGCATTAAACCATTAGTTTGTATCACAAACTAATCATTTGTGCTAATTTTTACTAGTTTTTGCATTAAACCATTAGTTTGTATCACAAACTAATCATTTGTGATAATTTCGATTTGTTTTTGCATTAAACCATTAGTTTATATCACAAACTAATCATTTGTGCTAATTTTTACTAGTTTTTGCATTAAACCATTAGTTTGTATCACAAACTAATCATTTGTTTTACTTTTTACTAGTTTTTGCATTAAACCATTAGTTTGTATCACAAACTAATTATTTGTGCTAATTTTGATTGGTTTTTGCATTAAACCATTAGTTTGTATCACAAACTAATCATTTGTGATAATTTTTACTAGTTTTTGCATTAAACCATTAGTTTGTATCACAAACTAATAATTTGTGCTACTTTTTACTAGTTTTTGCATTAAACTATTAGTTTGTATCACAAACTAATAATTTGTGCTACTTTTTACTAGTTTTTGCATTAAACCATTAGTTTGTATCACAAACTAATCATTTGTGCTAATTTTGATTGGTTTTTGCATTAAACCATTAGTTTGTATCACAAACTAATCATTTGTGCTACTTTTTACTACTTTTTGCATTAAACCATTAGTTTGTATCACAAACTAATCATTTGTGCTAATTTTTACTAGTTTTTGCATTAAACCATTAGTTTGTATCACAAACTAATCATTTGTGCTAATTTTGATTTGTTTTTGCATTAAACCATTAGTTTGTATCACAAACTAATCATTTGTGCTAATTTTTACTAGTTTTTGAATTAAACCATTAGTTTGTATCACAAACTAATCATTTGTGCTAATTTTTACTAGTTTTTGCATTAAACCATTAGTTTGTATCACAAACTAATCATTTGTGCTAATTTTTACTAGTTTTTGCATTAAACCATTAGTTTGCATCACAAACTAATCATTGGTAATAATTTTGATTTGTTTTTGCATTAAACCATTAGTTTGTATCACAAACTTATCATTTGTGCTAATTTTGATTGGTTTTTGCATTAAACCATTAGTTTGTATCACAAACTAATCATTTGTGCTAATTTTTACTAGTTTTTTGCATTAAACCATTAGTTTGTATCACAAACTAATCATTTGTGCTAATTTTTACTAGTTTTTGCATTAAACCATTAGTTTGTATCACAAACTAATCATTTGTGATAATTTTGATTGGTTTTTGCATTAAACCATTAGTTTGTATCACAAAAAAATCATTTGTGCTAATTTTTACTAGTTTTTGCGTTAAACCATTAGTTTGTATCACAAACTAATCATTTGTGCTACTTTTTACTAGTTTTTGCATTAAACCATTAGTTTGTATCACAAACTAATCATTTGTGATAATTTTGATTGGTTTTTGCATTAAACCATTAGTTTGTATCACAAACTAATCATTTGTGCTAATTTTTACTAGTTTTTGCCTTAAACCATTAGTTTGTATCACAAACTAATCATTTGTGATAATTTTGATTGGTTTTTGCATTAATCCATTAGTTTGTATCACAAACTAATCATTTGTGATAATTTTTACTAGTTTTTGCATTGAACCATTAGTTTGTATCACAAACTAATCATTTGTGATAATTTTGATTGGTTTTTGCATTAAACCATTAGTTTGTATCACAAACTAATCATTTGTGCTAATTTTTACTAGTTTTTGCATTAAACCATTAGTTTGTATCACAAACTAATCATTTGTGCTAATTTTTACTAGTTTTTGAATTAAACCATTAGTTTGTATCACAAACTAATCATTTGTGCTAATTTTTACTAGTTTTTGCATTAAACCATTAGTTTGTATCACAAACTAATCATTTGTGCTAATTTTTACTAGTTTTTGCATTAAACCATTAGTTTGCATCACAAACTAATCATTTGTGCTAATTTTGATTTGTTTTTGCATTAAACCATTAGTTTGTATCACAAACTAATCATTTTTGATAATTTTTATTGGTTTTTGCATTAAACCATTAGTTTGTATCACAAACTAATCATTTATGCTAATTTTGATATTTTTTTGCATTAAACCATTAGTTTGTATCACAAACTAATCATTTGTGCTAATTTTTACTGGTTTTTGCATTAAACCATTAGTTTGTATCACAAACTAATCATTTGTGCTAATTTTTACTAGTTTTTGCCTTAAACCATTAGTTTGTATCACAAACTAATCATTTGTGATAATTTTGATTGGTTTTTGCATTAATCCATTAGTTTGTATCACAAACTAATCATTTGTGAAAATTTTTACTAGTTTTTGCATTAAACCATTAGTTTGTATCACAAACTAATCATTTGTGCTAATTTTTACTAGTTTTTGCATTAAACCATTAGTTTGTATCACAAACTAATCATTTGTGCTAATTTTTACTAGTTTTTGAATTAAACCATTAGTTTGTATCACAAACTAATCATTTGTGCTAATTTTTACTAGTTTTTGCATTAAACCATTAGTTTGTATCACAAACTAATCATTTGTGCTAATTTTTACTAGTTTTTGCATTAAACCATTAGTTTGTATCACAAACTAATCATTTGTTTTACTTTTTACTAGTTTTTGCATTAAACCATTAGTTTGTATCACAAACTAATCATTTTTGATAATTTTTATTGGTTTTTGCATTAAACCATTAGTTTGTATCACAAAAAAATCATTTGTGCTAATTTTTACTAGTTTTTGCGTTAAACCATTAGTTTGTATCACAAACTAATCATTTGTGCTACTTTTTACTAGTTTTTGCATTAAACCATTAGTTTGTATCACAAACTAATCATTTGTGATAATTTTGATTGGTTTTTGCATTAAACCATTAGTTTGTATCACAAACTAATCATTTGTGCTAATTTTTACTAGTTTTTGCCTTAAACCATTAGTTTGTATCACAAACTAATCATTTGTGATAATTTTGATTGGTTTTTGCATTAATCCATTAGTTTGTATCACAAACTAATCATTTGTGATAATTTTTACTAGTTTTTGCATTAAACCATTAGTTTGTATCACAAACTAATCATTTGTGATAATTTTGATTGGTTTTTGCATTAAACCATTAGTTTGTATCACAAACTAATCATTTGTGCTAATTTTTACTAGTTTTTGCATTAAACCATTAGTTTGTATCACAAACTAATCATTTGTGCTAATTTTTACTAGTTTTTGAATTAAACCATTAGTTTGTATCACAAACTAATCATTTGTGCTAATTTTTACTAGTTTTTGCATTAAACCATTAGTTTGTATCACAAACTAATCATTTGTGCTAATTTTTACTAGTTTTTGCATTAAACCATTAGTTTGCATCACAAACTAATCATTTGTGCTAATTTTGATTTGTTTTTGCATTAAACCATTAGTTTGTATCACAAACTAATCATTTTTGATAATTTTTATTGGTTTTTGCATTAAACCATTAGTTTGTATCACAAACTAATCATTTATGCTAATTTTGATTGGTTTTGCATTAAACCATTAGTTTGTATCACAAACTAATCATTTGTGCTAATTTTTACTGGTTTTTGCATTAAACCATTAGTTTGTATCACAAACTAATCATTTGTGCTAATTTTTACTAGTTTTTGCCTTAAACCATTAGTTTGTATCACAAACTAATCATTTGTGATAATTTTGATTGGTTTTTGCATTAATCCATTAGTTTGTATCACAAACTAATCATTTGTGAAAATTTTTACTAGTTTTTGCATTAAACCATTAGTTTGTATCACAAACTAATCATTTGTGATCATTTTGATTGGTTTTTGCATTAAACCATTAGTTTGTATCACAAACTAATCATTTGTGCTAATTTTTACTAGTTTTTGCATTAAACCATTAGTTTGTATCACAAACTAATCATTTGTGATAATTTCGATTTGTTTTTGCATTAAACCATTAGTTTATATCACAAACTAATCATTTGTGCTAATTTTTACTAGTTTTTGCATTAAACCATTAGTTTGTATCACAAACTAATCATTTGTTTTACTTTTTACTAGTTTTTGCATTAAACCATTAGTTTGTATCACAAACTAATCATTTGTGCTAATTTTTACTAGTTTTTGAATTAAACCATTAGTTTGTATCACAAACTAATCATTTGTGCTAATTTTTACTAGTTTTTGCATTAAACCATTAGTTTGTATCACAAACTAATCATTTGTGCTAATTTTTACTAGTTTTTGCATTAAACCATTAGTTTGCATCACAAACTAATCATTTGTGCTAATTTTGATTTGTTTTTGCATTAAACCATTAGTTTGTATCACAAACTAATCATTTTTGATAATTTTTATTGGTTTTTGCATTAAACCATTAGTTTGTATCACAAACTAATCATTTATGCTAATTTTGATATTTTTTTGCATTAAACCATTAGTTTGTATCACAAACTAATCATTTGTGCTAATTTTTACTGGTTTTTGCATTAAACCATTAGTTTGTATCACAAACTAATCATTTGTGCTAATTTTTACTAGTTTTTGCCTTAAACCATTAGTTTGTATCACAAACTAATCATTTGTGATAATTTTGATTGGTTTTTGCATTAATCCATTAGTTTGTATCACAAACTAATCATTTGTGAAAATTTTTACTAGTTTTTGCATTAAACCATTAGTTTGTATCACAAACTAATCATTTGTGCTAATTTTTACTAGTTTTTGCATTAAACCATTAGTTTGTATCACAAACTAATCATTTGTGCTAATTTTTACTAGTTTTTGAATTAAACCATTAGTTTGTATCACAAACTAATCATTTGTGCTACTTTTTACTAGTTTTTGCATTAAACCATTAGTTTGTATCACAAACTAATCATTTGTGATAATTTTGATTGGTTTTTGCATTAAACCATTAGTTTGTATCACAAAAAAATCATTTGTGCTAATTTTTACTAGTTTTTGCGTTAAACCATTAGTTTGTATCACAAACTAATCATTTGTGCTACTTTTTACTAGTTTTTGCATTAAACCATTAGTTTGTATCACAAACTAATCATTTGTGCTAATTTTTACTAGTTTTTGCCTTAAACCATTAGTTTGTATCACAAACTAATCATTTGTGCTAATTTTTACTGGTTTTTGCATTAAACCATTAGTTTGTATCACAAACTAATCATTTGTGCTAATTTTTACTAGTTTTTGCCTTAAACCATTAGTTTGTATCACAAACTAATCATTTGTGATAATTTTGATTGGTTTTTGCATTAATCCATTAGTTTGTATCACAAACTAATCATTTGTGATAATTTTTACTAGTTTTTGCATTAAACCATTAGTTTGTATCACAAACTAATCATTTGTGATAATTTTGATTGGTTTTTGCATTAAACCATTAGTTTGTATCACAAACTAATCATTTGTGCTAATTTTTACTAGTTTTTGCATTAAACCATTAGTTTGTATCACAAACTAATCATTTGTGCTAATTTTTACTAGTTTTTGAATTAAACCATTAGTTTGTATCACAAACTAATCATTTGTGCTAATTTTTACTAGTTTTTGCATTAAACCATTAGTTTGTATCACAAACTAATCATTTGTGCTAATTTTTACTAGTTTTTGCATTAAACCATTAGTTTGCATCACAAACTAATCATTTGTGCTAATTTTGATTTGTTTTTGCATTAAACCATTAGTTTGTATCACAAACTAATCATTTTTGATAATTTTTATTGGTTTTTGCATTAAACCATTAGTTTGTATCACAAACTAATCATTTATGCTAATTTTGATTTTTTTTGCATTAAACCATTAGTTTGTATCACAAACTAATCATTTGTGCTAATTTTTACTGGTTTTTGCATTAAACCATTAGTTTGTATCACAAACTAATCATTTGTGCTAATTTTTACTAGTTTTTGCCTTAAACCATTAGTTTGTATCACAAACTAATCATTTGTGATAATTTTGATTGGTTTTTGCATTAATCCATTAGTTTGTATCACAAACTAATCATTTGTGAAAATTTTTACTAGTTTTTGCATTAAACCATTAGTTTGTATCACAAACTAATCATTTGTGCTAATTTTTACTAGTTTTTGCATTAAACCATTAGTTTGTATCACAAACTAATCATTTGTGCTAATTTTTACTAGTTTTTGAATTAAACCATTAGTTTGTATCACAAACTAATCATTTGTGCTAATTTTTACTAGTTTTTGCATTAAACCATTAGTTTGTATCACAAACTAATCATTTGTGCTAATTTTTACTAGTTTTTGCATTAAACCATTAGTTTGTATCACAAACTAATCATTTGTTTTACTTTTTACTAGTTTTTGCATTAAACCATTAGTTTGTATCACAAACTAATCATTTTTGATAATTTTGATTGGTTTTTGCATTAAACCATTAGTTTGTATCACAAAAAAATCATTTGTGCTAATTTTTACTAGTTTTTGCGTTAAACCATTAGTTTGTATCACAAACTAATCATTTGTGCTACTTTTTACTAGTTTTTGCATTAAACCATTAGTTTGTATCACAAACTAATCATTTGTGATAATTTTGATTGGTTTTTGCATTAAACCATTAGTTTGTATCACAAACTAATCATTTGTGCTAATTTTTACTAGTTTTTGCCTTAAACCATTTGTTTGTATCACAAACTAATCATTTGTGATAATTTTGATTGGTTTTTGCATTAATCCATTAGTTTGTATCACAAACTAATCATTTGTGATAATTTTTACTAGTTTTTGCATTAAACCATTAGTTTGTATCACAAACTAATCATTTGTGATAATTTTGATTGGTTTTTGCATTAAACCATTAGTTTGTATCACAAACTAATCATTTGTGCTAATTTTTACTAGTTTTTGCATTAAACCATTAGTTTGTATCACAAACTAATCATTTGTGCTAATTTTTACTAGTTTTTGAATTAAACCATTAGTTTGTATCACAAACTAATCATTTGTGCTAATTTTTACTAGTTTTTGCATTAAACCATTAGTTTGTATCACAAACTAATCATTTGTGCTAATTTTTACTAGTTTTTGCATTAAACCATTAGTTTGCATCACAAACTAATCATTTGTGCTAATTTTGATTTGTTTTTGCATTAAACCATTAATTTGTATCACAAACTAATCATTTTTGATAATTTTTATTGGTTTTTGCATTAAACCATTAGTTTGTATCACAAACTAATCATTTATGCTAATTTTGATTGGTTTTTGCATTAAACCATTAGTTTGTATCACAAACTAATCATTTGTGCTAATTTTTACTGGTTTTTGCATTAAACCATTAGTTTGTATCACAAACTAATCATTTGTGCTAATTTTTACTAGTTTTTGCCTTAAACCATTAGTTTGTATCACAAACTAATCATTTGTGATAATTTTGATTGGTTTTTGCATTAATCCATTAGTTTGTATCACAAACTAATCATTTGTGAAAATTTTTACTAGTTTTTGCATTAAACCATTAGTTTGTATCACAAACTAATCATTTGTGATCATTTTGATTGGTTTTTGCATTAAACCATTAGTTTGTATCACAAACTAATCATTTGTGCTAATTTTTACTAGTTTTTGCATTAAACCATTAGTTTGTATCACAAACTAATCATTTGTGATAATTTCGATTTGTTTTTGCATTAAACCATTAGTTTATATCACAAACTAATCATTTGTGCTAATTTTTACTAGTTTTTGCATTAAACCATTAGTTTGTATCACAAACTAATCATTTGTTTTACTTTTTACTAGTTTTTGCATTAAACCATTAGTTTGTATCACAAACTAATCATTTGTGCTAATTTTTACTAGTTTTTGCATTAAACCATTAGTTTGTATCACAAACTAATCATTTGTGATAATTTCGATTTGTTTTTGCATTAAACCATTAGTTTATATCACAAACTAATCATTTGTGCTAATTTTTACTAGTTTTTGCATTAAACCATTAGTTTGTATCACAAACTAATCATTTGTTTTACTTTTTACTAGTTTTTGCATTAAACCATTAGTTTGTATCACAAACTAATTATTTGTGCTAATTTTGATTGGTTTTTGCATTAAACCATTAGTTTGTATCACAAACTAATCATTTGTGATAATTTTTACTAGTTTTTGCATTAAACCATTAGTTTGTATCACAAACTAATAATTTGTGCTACTTTTTACTAGTTTTTGCATTAAACCATTAGTTTGTATCACAAACTAATAATTTGTGCTACTTTTTACTAGTTTTTGCATTAAACCATTAGTTTGTATCACAAACTAATCATTTGTGCTAATTTTGATTGGTTTTTGCATTAAACCATTAGTTTGTATCACAAACTAATCATTTGTGCTACTTTTTACTACTTTTTGCATTAAACCATTAGTTTGTATCACAAACTAATCATTTGTGCTAATTTTTACTAGTTTTTGCATTAAACCATTAGTTTGTATCACAAACTAATCATTTGTGCTAATTTTGATTTGTTTTTGCATTAAACCATTAGTTTGTATCACAAACTAATCATTTGTGCTAATTTTTACTAGTTTTTGAATTAAACCATTAGTTTGTATCACAAACTAATCATTTGTGCTAATTTTTACTAGTTTTTGCATTAAACCATTAGTTTGTATCACAAACTAATCATTTGTGCTAATTTTTACTAGTTTTTGCATTAAACCATTAGTTTGCATCACAAACTAATCATTGGTGCTAATTTTGATTTGTTTTTGCATTAAACCATTAGTTTGTATCACAAACTTATCATTTGTGCTAATTTTGATTGGTTTTTGCATTAAACCATTAGTTTGTATCACAAACTAATCATTTGTGCTAATTTTTACTAGTTTTTTGCATTAAACCATTAGTTTGTATCACAAACTAATCATTTGTGCTAATTTTTACTAGTTTTTGCATTAAACCATTAGTTTGTATCACAAACTAATCATTTGTGATAATTTTGATTGGTTTTTGCATTAAACCATTAGTTTGTATCACAAAAAAATCATTTGTGCTAATTTTTACTAGTTTTTGCGTTAAACCATTAGTTTGTATCACAAACTAATCATTTGTGCTACTTTTTACTAGTTTTTGCATTAAACCATTAGTTTGTATCACAAACTAATCATTTGTGATAATTTTGATTGGTTTTTGCATTAAACCATTAGTTTGTATCACAAACTAATCATTTGTGCTAATTTTTACTAGTTTTTGCCTTAAACCATTAGTTTGTATCACAAACTAATCATTTGTGATAATTTTGATTGGTTTTTGCATTAATCCATTAGTTTGTATCACAAACTAATCATTTGTGATAATTTTTACTAGTTTTTGCATTGAACCATTAGTTTGTATCACAAACTAATCATTTGTGATAATTTTGATTGGTTTTTGCATTAAACCATTAGTTTGTATCACAAACTAATCATTTGTGCTAATTTTTACTAGTTTTTGCATTAAACCATTAGTTTGTATCACAAACTAATCATTTGTGCTAATTTTTACTAGTTTTTGAATTAAACCATTAGTTTGTATCACAAACTAATCATTTGTGCTAATTTTTACTAGTTTTTGCATTAAACCATTAGTTTGTATCACAAACTAATCATTTGTGCTAATTTTTACTAGTTTTTGCATTAAACCATTAGTTTGCATCACAAACTAATCATTTGTGCTAATTTTGATTTGTTTTTGCATTAAACCATTAGTTTGTATCACAAACTAATCATTTTTGATAATTTTTATTGGTTTTTGCATTAAACCATTAGTTTGTATCACAAACTAATCATTTATGCTAATTTTGATATTTTTTTGCATTAAACCATTAGTTTGTATCACAAACTAATCATTTGTGCTAATTTTTACTGGTTTTTGCATTAAACCATTAGTTTGTATCACAAACTAATCATTTGTGCTAATTTTTACTAGTTTTTGCCTTAAACCATTAGTTTGTATCACAAACTAATCATTTGTGATAATTTTGATTGGTTTTTGCATTAATCCATTAGTTTGTATCACAAACTAATCATTTGTGAAAATTTTTACTAGTTTTTGCATTAAACCATTAGTTTGTATCACAAACTAATCATTTGTGCTAATTTTTACTAGTTTTTGCATTAAACCATTAGTTTGTATCACAAACTAATCATTTGTGCTAATTTTTACTAGTTTTTGAATTAAACCATTAGTTTGTATCACAAACTAATCATTTGTGCTAATTTTTACTAGTTTTTGCATTAAACCATTAGTTTGTATCACAAACTAATCATTTGTGCTAATTTTTACTAGTTTTTGCATTAAACCATTAGTTTGCATCACAAACTAATCATTTGTGCTAATTTTGATTTGTTTTTGCATTAAACCATTAGTTTGTATCACAAACTAATCATTTTTGATAATTTTTATTGGTTTTTGCATTAAACCATTAGTTTGTATCACAAACTAATCATTTATGCTAATTTTGATTGGTTTTTGCATTAAACCATTAGTTTGTATCACAAACTAATCATTTGTGCTAATTTTTACTGGTTTTTGCATTAAACCATTAGTTTGTATCACAAACTAATCATTTGTGCTAATTTTTACTAGTTTTTGCCTTAAACCATTAGTTTGTATCACAAACTAATCATTTGTGATAATTTTGATTGGTTTTTGCATTAATCCATTAGTTTGTATCACAAACTAATCATTTGTGAAAATTTTTACTAGTTTTTGCATTAAACCATTAGTTTGTATCACAAACTAATTATTTGTGATCATTTTGATTGGTTTTTGCATTAAACCATTAGTTTGTATCACAAACTAATCATTTGTGCTAATTTTTACTAGTTTTTGCATTAAACCATTAGTTTGTATCACAAACTAATCATTTGTGATAATTTCGATTTGTTTTTGCATTAAACCATTAGTTTATATCACAAACTAATCATTTGTGCTAATTTTTACTAGTTTTTGCATTAAACCATTAGTTTGTATCACAAACTAATCATTTGTTTTACTTTTTACTAGTTTTTGCATTAAACCATTAGTTTGTATCACAAACTAATCATTTGTGCTAATTTTTACTAGTTTTTGCATTAAACCATTAGTTTGTATCACAAACTAATCATTTGTGATAATTTCGATTTGTTTTTGCATTAAACCATTAGTTTATATCACAAACTAATCATTTGTGCTAATTTTTACTAGTTTTTGCATTAAACCATTAGTTTGTATCACAAACTAATCATTTGTTTTACTTTTTACTAGTTTTTGCATTAAACCATTAGTTTGTATCACAAACTAATTATTTGTGCTAATTTTGATTGGTTTTTGCATTAAACCATTAGTTTGTATCACAAACTAATCATTTGTGATAATTTTTACTAGTTTTTGCATTAAACCATTAGTTTGTATCACAAACTAATAATTTGTGCTACTTTTTACTAGTTTTTGCATTAAACCATTAGTTTGTATCACAAACTAATAATTTGTGCTACTTTTTACTAGTTTTTGCATTAAACCATTAGTTTGTATCACAAACTAATCATTTGTGCTAATTTTGATTGGTTTTTGCACTAAACCATTAGTTTGTATCACAAACTAATCATTTGTGCTACTTTTTACTACTTTTTGCATTAAACCATTAGTTTGTATCACAAACTAATCATTTGTGCTAATTTTTACTAGTTTTTGCATTAAACCATTAGTTTGTATCACAAACTAATCATTTGTGCTAATTTTGATTTGTTTTTGCATTAAACCATTAGTTTGTATCACAAACTAATCATTTGTGCTAATTTTTACTAGTTTTTGAATTAAACCATTAGTTTGTATCACAAACTAATCATTTGTGCTAATTTTTACTAGTTTTTGCATTAAACCATTAGTTTGTATCACAAACTAATCATTTGTGCTAATTTTTACTAGTTTTTGCATTAAACCATTAGTTTGCATCACAAACTAATCATTGGTGCTAATTTTGATTTGTTTTTGCATTAAACCATTAGTTTGTATCACAAACTTATCATTTGTGCTAATTTTGATTGGTTTTTGCATTAAACCATTAGTTTGTATCACAAACTAATCATTTGTGCTAATTTTTACTAGTTTTTTGCATTAAACCATTAGTTTGTATCACAAACTAATCATTTGTGCTAATTTTTACTAGTTTTTGCATTAAACCATTAGTTTGTATCACAAACTAATCATTTGTGATAATTTTGATTGGTTTTTGCATTAAACCATTAGTTTGTATCACAAACTAATCATTTGTGATAATTTTGATTGGTTTTTGCATTAAACCATTAGTTTGTATCACAAAAAAATCATTTGTGCTAATTTTTACTAGTTTTTGCGTTAAACCATTAGTTTGTATCACAAACTAATCATTTGTGCTACTTTTTACTAGTTTTTGCATTAAACCATTAGTTTGTATCACAAACTAATCATTTGTGATAATTTTGATTGGTTTTTGCATTAAACCATTAGTTTGTATCACAAACTAATCATTTGTGCTAATTTTTACTAGTTTTTGCCTTAAACCATTAGTTTGTATCACAAACTAATCATTTGTGATAATTTTGATTGGTTTTTGCATTAATCCATTAGTTTGTATCACAAACTAATCATTTGTGATAATTTTTACTAGTTTTTGCATTGAACCATTAGTTTGTATCACAAACTAATCATTTGTGATAATTTTGATTGGTTTTTGCATTAAACCATTAGTTTGTATCACAAACTAATCATTTGTGCTAATTTTTACTAGTTTTTGCATTAAACCATTAGTTTGTATCACAAACTAATCATTTGTGCTAATTTTTACTAGTTTTTGAATTAAACCATTAGTTTGTATCACAAACTAATCATTTGTGCTAATTTTTACTAGTTTTTGCATTAAACCATTAGTTTGTATCACAAACTAATCATTTGTGCTAATTTTTACTAGTTTTTGCATTAAACCATTAGTTTGCATCACAAACTAATCATTTGTGCTAATTTTGATTTGTTTTTGCATTAAACCATTAGTTTGTATCACAAACTAATCATTTGTGATAATTTTGATTGGTTTTTGCATTAAACCATTAGTTTGTATCACAAACTTATCATTTGTGCTAATTTTTACTAGTTTTTGCATTAAACCATTAGTTTGTATCACAAACTAATCATTTGTGATAATTTCGATTTGTTTTTGCATTAAACCATTAGTTTATATCACAAACTAATCATTTGTGCTAATTTTTACTAGTTTTTGCATTAAACCATTAGTTTGTATCACAAACTAATCATTTGTTTTACTTTTTACTAGTTTTTGCATTAAACCATTAGTTTGTATCACAAACTAATCATTTGTGCTAATTTTTACTAGTTTTTGCATTAAACCATTAGTTTGTATCACAAACTAATCATTTGTGATAATTTCGATTTGTTTTTGCATTAAACCATTAGTTTATATCACAAACTAATCATTTGTGCTAATTTTTACTAGTTTTTGCATTAAACCATTAGTTTGTATCACAAACTAATCATTTGTTTTACTTTTTACTAGTTTTTGCATTAAACCATTAGTTTGTATCACAAACTAATTATTTGTGCTAATTTTGATTGGTTTTTGCATTAAACCATTAGTTTGTATCACAAACTAATCATTTGTGATAATTTTTACTAGTTTTTGCATTAAACCATTAGTTTGTATCACAAACTAATAATTTGTGCTACTTTTTACTAGTTTTTGCATTAAACCATTAGTTTGTATCACAAACTAATAATTTGTGCTACTTTTTACTAGTTTTTGCATTAAACCATTAGTTTGTATCACAAACTAATCATTTGTGCTAATTTTGATTGGTTTTTGCATTAAACCATTAGTTTGTATCACAAACTAATCATTTGTGCTACTTTTTACTACTTTTTGCATTAAACCATTAGTTTGTATCACAAACTAATCATTTGTGCTAATTTTTACTAGTTTTTGCATTAAACCATTAGTTTGTATCACAAACTAATCATTTGTGCTAATTTTGATTTGTTTTTGCATTAAACCATTAGTTTGTATCACAAACTAATCATTTGTGCTAATTTTTACTAGTTTTTGAATTAAACCATTAGTTTGTATCACAAACTAATCATTTGTGCTAATTTTTACTAGTTTTTGCATTAAACCATTAGTTTGTATCACAAACTAATCATTTGTGCTAATTTTTACTAGTTTTTGCATTAAACCATTAGTTTGCATCACAAACTAATCATTGGTGCTAATTTTGATTTGTTTTTGCATTAAACCATTAGTTTGTATCACAAACTTATCATTTGTGCTAATTTTGATTGGTTTTTGCATTAAACCATTAGTTTGTATCACAAACTAATCATTTGTGCTAATTTTTACTAGTTTTTTGCATTAAACCATTAGTTTGTATCACAAACTAATCATTTGTGCTAATTTTTACTAGTTTTTGCATTAAACCATTAGTTTGTATCACAAACTAATCATTTGTGATAATTTTGATTGGTTTTTGCATTAAACCATTAGTTTGTATCACAAACTAATCATTTGTGATAATTTTGATTGGTTTTTGCATTAAACCATTAGTTTGTATCACAAAAAAATCATTTGTGCTAATTTTTACTAGTTTTTGCGTTAAACCATTAGTTTGTATCACAAACTAATCATTTGTGCTACTTTTTACTAGTTTTTGCATTAAACCATTAGTTTGTATCACAAACTAATCATTTGTGATAATTTTGATTGGTTTTTGCATTAAACCATTAGTTTGTATCACAAACTAATCATTTGTGCTAATTTTTACTAGTTTTTGCCTTAAACCATTAGTTTGTATCACAAACTAATCATTTGTGATAATTTTGATTGGTTTTTGCATTAATCCATTAGTTTGTATCACAAACTAATCATTTGTGATAATTTTTACTAGTTTTTGCATTAAACCATTAGTTTGTATCACAAACTAATCATTTGTGATAATTTTGATTGGTTTTTGCATTAAACCATTAGTTTGTATCACAAACTAATCATTTGTGCTAATTTTTACTAGTTTTTGCATTAAACCATTAGTTTGTATCACAAACTAATCATTTGTGCTAATTTTTACTAGTTTTTGAATTAAACCATTAGTTTGTATCACAAACTAATCATTTGTGCTAATTTTTACTAGTTTTTGCATTAAACCATTAGTTTGTATCACAAACTAATCATTTGTGCTAATTTTTACTAGTTTTTGCATTAAACCATTAGTTTGCATCACAAACTAATCATTTGTGCTAATTTTGATTTGTTTTTGCATTAAACCATTAGTTTGTATCACAAACTAATCATTTTTGATAATTTTTATTGGTTTTTGCATTAAACCATTAGTTTGTATCACAAACTAATCATTTGTACTACTTTTTACTAGTTTTTGCATTAAACCATTAGTTTGTATCACAAACTAATCATTTGTGATAATTTTGATTGGTTTTTGCATTAAACCATTAGTTTGTATCACAAACTAATCATTTGTGCTAATTTTTACTAGTTTTTGCCTTAAACCATTAGTTTTGTATCACAAACTAATCATTTGTGATAATTTTGATTGGTTTTTGCATTAATCCATTAGTTTGTATCACAAACTAATCATTTGTGAAAATTTTTACTAGTTTTTGCATTAAACCATTAGTTTGTATCACAAACTAATCATTTGTGATAATTTTGATTGGTTTTTGCATTAAACCATTAGTTTGTATCACAAACTAATCATTTATGCTAATTTTTACTAGTTTTTGCATTAAACCATTAGTTTGTATCACAAACTAATCATTTGTGATAATTTCGATTTGTTTTTGCATTAAACCATTAGTTTATATCACAAACTAATCATTTGTGCTAATTTTTACTAGTTTTTGCATTAAACCATTAGTTTGTATCACAAACTAATCATTTGTTTTACTTTTTACTAGTTTTTGCATTAAACCATTAGTTTGTATCACAAACTAATCATTTGTGCTAATTTTTACTAGTTTTTGCATTAAACCATTAGTTTGTATCACAAACTAATCATTTGTGATAATTTCGATTTGTTTTTGCATTAAACCATTAGTTTATATCACAAACTAATCATTTGTGCTAATTTTTACTAGTTTTTGCATTAAACCATTAGTTTTTATCACAAACTAATCATTTGTTTTACTTTTTACTAGTTTTTGCATTAAACCATTAGTTTGTATCACAAACTAATTATTTGTGCTAATTTTTACATATTTGCATTAAGCCATTAGTTTGTATCACAAACTAATCATTTGTGATAATTTTGATTGGTTTTTGCATTAAACCATTAGTTTGTATCACAAAAAAATCATTTGTGCTAATTTTTACTAGTTTTTGCATTAAACCATTAGTTTGTATCACAAACTAATCATTTGTGCTACTTTTTACTAGTTTTTGCATTAAACCATTAGTTTGTATCACAAACTAATCATTTGTGATAATTTTGATTGGTTTTTTCATTAAACCATTAGTTTGTATCACAAACTAATCATTTGTGCTAATTTTTACTAGTTTTTGCCTTAAACCATTAGTTTGTATCACAAACTAATCATTTGTGATAATTTTGATTGGTTTTTGCATTAATCCATTAGTTTGTATCACAAACTAATCATTTGTGATAATTTTTACTAGTTTTTGCATTAAACCATTAGTTTGTATCACAAACTAATCATTTGTGATAATTTTGATTGGTTTTTGCATTAAACCATTAGTTTGTATCACAAACTAATCATTTGTGCTAATTTTTACTAGTTTTTGCATTAAACCATTAGTTTGTATCACAAACTAATCATTTGTGATAATTTCGATTTGTTTTTGCATTAAACCATTAGTTTATATCACAAACTAATCATTTGTGCTAATTTTTACTAGTTTTTGCATTAAACCATTAGTTTGTATCACAAACTAATCATTTTTTCTACTTTTTACTAGTTTTTGCATTAAACCATTAGTTTGTATCACAAACTAATCATTTGTGCTAATTTTGATTGGTTTTTGCATTAAACCATTAGTTTGTATCACAAACTAATCATTTGTGCTAATTTTTACTAGTTTTTGCATTAAACCATTAGTTTGTATTACAAACTAATCATTTGTGCTAATTTTGATTTGTTTTTGCATTAAACCATTAGTTTGTATCACAAACTAATCATTTGTGATAATTTTTACTAGTTTTTGCATTAAACCATTAGTTTGTATCACAAACTAATAATTTGTGCTACTTTTTACTAGTTTTTGCATTAAACCATTAGTTTGCATCACAAACTAATCATTTGTGCTAATTTTGATTGGTTTTTGCATTAAACCATTAGTTTGTATCACAAACTAATCATTTGTGCTAATTTTTACTAGTTTTTGCATTAAACCATTAGTTTGTATCACAAACTAATCATTTGTGATAATTTTGATTGGTTTTTGCATTAAACAATTAGTTTGTATCACAAACTAATCATTTGTGCTAATTTTTACTAGTTTTTGCATTAAACCATTAGTTTGTATCACAAACTAATCATTTGTGCTAATTTTTACTAGTTTTTGCATTAAACCATTAGTTTGCATCACAAACTAATCATTTGTGCTAATTTTGATTTGTTTTTGCATTAAACCATTAGTTTGTATCACAAACTAATCATTTTTGATAATTTTTATTGGTTTTTGCATTAAACCATTAGTTTGTATCACAAACTAATCATTTGTACTACTTTTTACTAGTTTTTGCATTAAACCATTAGTTTGTATCACAAACTAATCATTTGTGCTAATTTTTACTAGTTTTTGCATTAAACCATTAGTTTGTATCACAAACTAATCATTTGTGATAATTTCGATTTGTTTTTGCATTAAACCATTAGTTTATATCACAAACTAATCATTTGTGCTAATTTTTACTAGTTTTTGCATTAAACCATTAGTTTTTATCACAAACTAATCATTTGTTTTACTTTTTACTAGTTTTTGCATTAAACCATTAGTTTGTATCACAAACTAATTATTTGTGCTAATTTTTACATATTTGCATTAAGCCATTAGTTTGTATCACAAACTAATCATTTGTGATAATTTTGATTGGTTTTTGCATTAAACCATTAGTTTGTATCACAAAAAAATCATTTGTGCTAATTTTTACTAGTTTTTGCATTAAACCATTAGTTTGTATCACAAACTAATCATTTGTGCTACTTTTTACTAGTTTTTGCATTAAACCATTAGTTTGTATCACAAACTAATCATTTGTGATAATTTTGATTGGTTTTTTCATTAAACCATTAGTTTGTATCACAAACTAATCATTTGTGCTAATTTTTACTAGTTTTTGCCTTAAACCATTAGTTTGTATCACAAACTAATCATTTGTGATAATTTTGATTGGTTTTTGCATTAATCCATTAGTTTGTATCACAAACTAATCATTTGTGATAATTTTTACTAGTTTTTGCATTAAACCATTAGTTTGTATCACAAACTAATCATTTGTGATAATTTTGATTGGTTTTTGCATTAAACCATTAGTTTGTATCACAAACTAATCATTTGTGCTAATTTTTACTAGTTTTTGCATTAAACCATTAGTTTGTATCACAAACTAATCATTTG
>JAQYXR010000975.1:0-46620 GCA_030545055.2 Neoaliturus tenellus
GTTAAGGGGCTCGTTCTCAAGGACATTTAAACATATATGTTGCCATGGAACAGAAGTAAAGTGAGCATTAGGGTTAAGTGGTTAAGGGGCACGTTCTCAAGGACATTCAACCATATATGTTGCCATGGAACAGTGGTAAAGTGAGCATTGGGGCTAAGTGGTTAAGGGGCTCGTTCTCAAGGACATTCAACCATATCTGTTAGCATGGAACAGTGGTAAAGTGTGCATTAGGGTTAAGTATTTAAGGGGCTCGTTCTCAAAGACATTCAAACATATATGTTGCCATGGAACAGTGGTAAAGTGAGCTTTAGGGTTAAGTGGTTAAGGGGCACGTTCTCAAGGACATTCAAACATATATGTTGCCATGGAACAGTGGTAAAGTGAGCATTAGGGTTAAGTGGTAAGGGGCTCGTTCTCAAGGATATTCAACCATATATAATGCCATGGAACATTGGTAAAGTGAGAATTATGGTTAAGTGGTTAAGGGGCTCGTTCTCAAGGACATTCAACCATATATGTTGCCATGAAACAGTGGTAAAGTGAGCATTTGGGTAAGAGGTTAAGGGGCTCGTTCTCAAGGACATTCAACCATATATGTTGCCATGGAACAGTGGTAAAGTGAGCATTAAGGTTAAGTGGTTAATGGATCGTTCTCAAGGACATTCAACCATATATGTTGCCATGGAACAGTGGTAAAGTGTGCATTAAGGTAAAGTGGTTAAGGGGCTCGTTCTCGAGGACATTCAAACATATATGTTGCCAGGAACAGTGGTAAAGTGAGCATTAGGGTTAAGTGGTTAAGGGGCACGTTCTCAAGGACATTCAACCATATATGTTGCCATGGAACAGTGGTAAATTGAGCATTAGAGTCAAGTGGTTAAGGGGCTTGTTTTTAAGGACATTCAACCATATATGTTGCCCTGGAACAGTGGTAAAGTAAGCATTAAGGTTAATTGGTTAAGGGACTCGTTCTCAAGGTCATTCAACCATATATGTTGCCATGAAACAGTGGTAAAGTGAGCATTAGGGTTAATTGGTTAAGGGGCTCTTTCTCAAGGACATTCAAACATATATGTTGCCATGGAACAGTGGTAAAGTGAGCATTAGGGTTAAGTGGTTAAGGGGCTCGTTCTCAAGGACATTCAACCATATATGTTTCCATGGAACAGTGGTAAAGTGAGCATTAGGTTTAAGTGCTAAGGGGCTCGTTCTCAAGGACATTCAACCATATATGTTGCAATGGAACAGTGGTAAAGTGAGCATTAAAGTTAAGTGGTTAAGGGGCTCGTTCTCAAGGACATTCAACCATATATGTTGCCATGAACAGTAACAAAGTGAGCATTAGGGTTAAGTGGTTAAGGGGCTCGTTCTCAAGGACATTTAAACATATATGTTGCCATGGAACATTAGTAAAGTGAGCATTAGGGTTAAGTGGTTAAGGGGCACGTTCTCAAGGACATTCAAACATATATGTTGCCGTGGAACAGTGGTAAAGTGAGCATTAGGGTTAAGTGGTTAAGGGGCTCGTTCTCAAGGACATTTAACTATATATGTTGCCATGGAACAGTGGTAAAGTAAGCATTAGGGTTAAGTAGTTAAGGGGCCCGTTCTCAAGGACATTCAACCATATATGTTGCCATGGAACAGTGGTAAAGTGTGCATTAGGGTTAAGTGGTTAAGGGGCTCGTTCTCGAGGACATTCAAACATATATGTTGCCATGGAACAGTGGTAAAGTGAGTAGTAGGGTTAAGTGGTTAAGGGGCTCGTTCTCAAGGACAATCAAACATATATGTTGCCGTGGAACAGTGGTAAAGTGAGCATTAGGGTTAAGTGGTTAAGGGGCTCGTTCTCAAGGACATTTAACTATATATGTTGCCATGGAACAGTGGTAAATTAAGCATTAGGGTTAAGTAGTTAAGGGGCTTGTTCTCAAGGACATTCAACCATATATGTTGCCATGGAACTGTGGTAAAGTGAGCATTAGGGTTAAGTTTTTAAGGGGCTCGTTCTCAAGGACATTCAACCATATATGTTGAAATGGAACAGTGGTAAAGTGAGCATTAGGGTTAAGTGGTTAATGGGCTCGTTCTCAAGGACATTCAACCATATATGTTGCCATGGAACAGTGGTAAAGTGTGCATTAGGGTTAAGTGGTTAAGGGGCTCGTTCTCGAGGACATTCAAACATATATGTTGCCAGGAACAGTGGTAAAGTGAGCATTAAAGTTAAGTGGTTAAGGGGCACGTTCTCAAGGACATTCAACCATATATGTTGTAATGGAACAGTGGTAAAGTGAGCATTAGGGTTAAGTGGTAAGGGGCTCGTTCTCAAGGACTGTCAACCATATATGTTGCCATGGAACAGTGGTAAAGTGAGCATTATGGTTAAGTGGTTAAGGTGCTCGTTCTCAAGGACATTCAACTATATATGTTGGCATGAAACAGTGGTAAAGTGATCATTAGTGTTAAGTGGTTAAGGGGGTCGTTTTCAAGGACATTCAACCATATATGTTGCCATGGAACAGTGGTAAAGTGAGCATTAGGGTCAAGTGGTTAAGGGGGTCGTTTTCAAGGACATTCAACAATATATGTTGCCATGGAACAGTTGTAAAGTAAGCATTAGGGTTAAGTGGTTAAGGGGCTCAATCTCAAGGACATTCAAACATATATGTTGCCATGGAACAGTGGTAAAGTGAGCATTAGAGTCAAGTGGTTAAGGAGCTTGTTTTTAAGGACATTCAACCATATATGTTTCCATGGAACAGTGGTAAAGTAAGCATTAGGGTAAATTGGTTAAGGGACTCGTTCTCAAGGACATTCAACCATATATGTTGCCATGAAACAGTGGTAAAGTGAGCATTAGGGTTAATTGGTTAAGGGGCTCTTTCTCAAGGACATTCAACTATATATGTTGGCATGAAACAGTGGTAAAGTGATCATTAGTGTTAAGTGGTTAAGGGGGTCGTTTTCAAGGACATTCAACCATTTATGTTGCCATGGAACAGTGGTAAAGTGAGCATTAGGGTCAAGTGGTTAAGGGGGTCGTTTTCAAGGACATTCAACCATATATGTTGCCATGGAACAGTTGTAAAGTAAGCATTAGGGTTAAGTGGTTAAGGGGCTCAATCTCAAGGACATTCAAACATATATGTTGCCATGGAACAGTGGTAAAGTGAGCATTAGAGTCAAGTGGTTAAGGAGCTTGTTTTTAAGGACATTCACCATATATGTTGCCATGGAACAGTGGTAAAGTAAGCATTAGGGTTAATTGGTTAAGGGACTCGTTCTCAAGGACATTAAACCATATATGTTGCCATGAAACAGTGGTAAAGTGAGCATTAGGGTTAATTGGTTAAGGGGCTCTTTCTCAAGGACATTCAAACATATATGTTGCCATGGAACAGTGGTAAAGTGAGCATTAGGGTTAAGTGGTTAAGGGGCTCGTTCTCAAGGACATTCAACCATATATGTTGCCATGGAACAGTGGTAAAGTGTGCATTAGGGTTAAGTAGTTAAGGGGCTCGTTCTCAAGGACATTCAAACATATATGTTACCATGGAACAGTGGTAAAGTGAGCATTAGGGTTAAGTGGTTAAGGGGCACGTTCTCAAGGACATTCAACCATATATGTTTCCATGGAACAGTGGTAAAGTGAGCATTAGGTTTAAGTGGTTAAGGGGCTCGTTCTCAAGGACATTCAACCATATATGTTGCCATGGAACAGTAGTAAAGTGTGCATTAGGGTTAAGTGGTTAAGGGGCTCGTTCTCAAGGACATTTAAACATAAATGTTACCATGGAACATTAGTAAAGTGAGCATTAGGGTTAAGTGGTTAAGGTCCTCGTTCTCAAAGACATTCAAACATATATATTGCCATGGAACAGTGGTAAAGTGAGCATTAGGGTTAAGTGGTTAAGGGGCTCGTTCTCAAGGACATTCAACCATATATGTTGCCATGGAACAGTGGTAAAGTGTGCATTAGGGTTAAGTAGTTAAGGGGCTCGTTCTCAAGGACATTCAAACATATATGTTACCATGGAACAGTGGTAAAGTGAGCATTAGGGTTAAGTGGTTAAGGGGCACGTTCTCAAGGACATTCAACCATATATGTTTCCATGGAACAGTGGTAAAGTGAGCATTAGGTTTAAGTGGTTAAGGGGCTCGTTCTCAAGGACATTCAACCATATATGTTGCCGTGGAACAGTGGTAAAGTGAGCATTAGGGTTAAGTGGTTAAGGGGCTCGTTCTCAAGGACATTTAACTATATGTGTTGCCATGGAACAGTGGTAAATTAAGCATTAGGGTTAAGTGGTTAAGGGGCTTGTTCTCAAGGACATTCAACCATATATGTTGCCATGGAACTGTGGTAAAGTGAGCATTAGGGTTAAGTTTTTAAGGGGCTCGTTCTCAAGGACATTTAACTATATATGTTGCCATGGAACAGTGGTAAACTAAGCATTAGGGTTAAGTGGTTAAGGGGCTTGTTCTCAAGGACATTCAACCATATATGTTGCCATGGAACTGTGGTAAAGTGAGCATTAGGGTTAAGTTTTTAAGGGGCTCGTTCTCAAGGACATTCAACTATATATGTTGAAATGGAACAGAGGTAAAGTGAGCATTAGGGTTAAGTGGTTAAGGGGCTTGTTCTCAAGGACATTCAACCATATATGTTGCCATGGAACTGTGGTAAAGTGAGCATTAGGGTTAAGTTTTTAAGGGGCTCGTTCTCGAGAACATTCAAACATATATGTTGAAATGGAACAGTGGTAAAGTGAGCATTAAAGTTAAGTGGTTAAGGGGCACGTTCTCAAGGACATTCAACCATATATGTTGTAATGGAACAGTGGTAAAGTGAGCATTAGGGTTAAGTGGTAAGGGGCTCGTTCTCAAGGACTGTCAACCATATATGTTGCCATGGAACAGTGGTAAAGTGAGCATTATGGTTAAGTGGTTAAGGTGCTCGTTCTCAAGGACATTCAACTATATATGTTGGCATGAAACAGTGGTAAAGTGAGCATTAGTGTTAAGTGGTTAAGGGGCTCGTTCTCAAGGACATTCAACCATATATGTTGCCATGGAACAGTGGTAAAGTGAGCATTAGAATCAAGTGGTTAAGGGGGTCGTTTTCAAGGACATTCAACCATTTATGTTGCCATGGAACAGTGGTAAAGTGAGCATTAGGGTCAAGTGGTTAAGGGGGTCGTTTTCAAGGACATTCAACCATATATGTTGCCATGGAACAGTTGTAAAGTAAGCATTAGGGTTAAGTGGTTAAGGGGCTCAATCTCAAGGACATTCAAACATATATTCTGCCATGGAACAGTGGTAAAGTGAGCATTAGGGTTAAGTGGTTAAGGGGCTCGTTCTCAAGGACATTTAACTATATATGTTGCCATGGAACAGTGGTAAAGTAAGCATTAGGGTTAAGTGGTTAAGGGGCTTGTTCTCAAGGACATTCAACCATATATGTTGCCATGGAACTGTGGTAAAGTGAGCATTAGGGTTAAGTTTTTAAGGGGCTCGTTCTCAAAGACATTCAACCATATATGTTGAAATGGAACAGTGGTAAAGTGAGCATAAGGGTTAAGTGGTTAATGGGCTCGTTCTCAAGGACATTCAACCATATATGTTGCCATGGAACAGTGGTAAAGTGTGCATTAGGGTTAAGTGGTTAAGGGGCTCGTTCTCGAGGACATTCAAACATATATGTTGCCAGGAACAGTGGTAAAGTGAGCATTAGGGTTAAGTGGTTAAGGGGCACGTTCTCAAGGACATTCAACCATATATGTTGTAATGGAACAGTGGTAAAGTGAGCATTAGGGTTAAGTGGTAAGGGGCTCGTTCTCAAGGACTGTCAACCATATATGTTGCCATGGAACAGTGGTAAAGTGAGCATTATGGTTAAGTGGTTTAGGTGCTCGTTCTCAAGGACATACAACTATATATGTTGGCATGAAACAGTGGTAAAGTGAGCATTAGTGTTAAATGGTTAAGGGGCTCGTTCTCAAGGACATTCAACCATATATGTTGCCATGGAACAGTGGTAAAGTGAGCATTAGGGTCAAGTGGTTAAGGGGGTCGTTTTCAAGGACACTCAACCATATATGTTGCCATGGAACAGTGGTAAAGTGAGCATTAAGGTGAAACCGGACTCAACGCCTTCGACAGGGCAAAGCCCTTGGAAGCGAGTCAAAGGCAGAGGCCGGCTCAAAGGAAGAGCGGAAGGACCCAAGAAACACTCAAGAGCTGGCCAACAGAATCCATTTATTTTCAGCTGTGAAAATTAACTCGAACATGGTTTCACAGACATTCACAATAAATACCTTAACTTAATAAATAACCATCTGATATTGTTAATAATATTTCAAATAACATTTGTTTGAAGTGTTGGCAAACATAATTAAAGATTTGGTTCAACTTATAATTCGTAAATGTTGTTTCTCTCTTTTTTTTAATTTATTTAAATTTAACTCATGCTGAGAAATAATTACGATTTAAATTTAAATGCAAGGTGGCCACCAATAACCATACTGAACAATAAATAAATAAATAAATACACACATTGACATTTACATAAAAAAGTACAATAAATAACAATTTAACGATTTACGGAAATGATCGCCTGATAATAACCTTCCGCAACAGCGGTTAATGAAAAACTTAGTTAGGCCTGCCAGCCTGGCCCACCGATAGAGCACAGCCCTCAAGAAAATCTCTTGAAAAAAAAATACTATTGAAAATTAAAAGTTTGAAAATTGAAAAGTTTGGGAAATTAATTAAAGAAAATTTTAAATTGGCCAAAAAAAATTATTTTTGATAGATTTGTCTCGGCAGTGATTTAAAATGGGAAAGCCAATTCCACCCGGTGTCCTCCTGCTGGAAAGGGCGGGCTCCTAATTGGATTTGGACCTTACAGACTAAACAAGATCAATTTAACAATATTTGAATTTGTACTATTACAAGAATAAAGTCCTCGCCTGACATAGGCCCGAAACTTCACACCGTTGTTGGTTTGGCAAGATGGAAAGTCCAGGTGGAATCACTGCACTGAGGTGGTGGATGGCACGCAGTAGTAAGGTTAAAACTGACCTCAACCGCAGACAGAGCCCCGAGATTAGGCCTACCAAGGTAGACTGGGCGGTGGAGCCGGAAGGTGCAGGTGACCCCAAGGTGAATAGGCCTACGGTGGACATAGCCTGGGCGGCGGAGTCAGCCGGCGTAGGTGGACATGAGCACCAGCAGGTGTAGTACTAGGTCAGCAGGCAGTATGGATCCATGCCGTGTGGCGCAGTGGTCATCAGGCCAAGAGTTGGGTGGGCAGGATCAGATCATCCCGGTTCAGCGGGCAGTGTAACCGCCATCCATGGGCCCTGTCACAATTCCACTCACAATAACAAACGGTTCCTAAACCCTATGTTACAATGTGTTACTTGTTTCTGTATTTTTACATTTTTATTCCTAACCCAATGGCATTGAACTTGTTTAGCGAAAAATTGAGAAAATTGAAAAAAGCAGATCAGTTCCGTAAAGTAATAGCCTAATGAGTAGCCTAATCATTTATTTTCTTCTTGAATGAGTTTGGTTTGTTACAGTTTTCATGAAACTACTTGCACATTGTTTCTGGTTCATACATGAAAAGCCTACCTATGTCTGTGAAAGGCGAGAGGTAACTTTTATAAGCATAACACATTAAATTTTTACACTTTAAGCTCATACAAAATGTAAACTACAAAATCTGAAAGCAACTTACAGTTTAGGCTAGGCTAGGCCTAGTCCAAGCAAAAAGTGACAAAGTGGCTGGATTCTGTCAACCAGCTCTGAGTAATGGGTTTTCCAAAAACACAAAAAAACTAACAATAAACACAATTTCTTCACTTGGTGAACAATTCTCTCCTTAAATCTGAATTGAAATTGTCCTAACCTCAACTTGGATGTTCCAGCAGAAACTCACACTGCAATTTTGGCAGAGTGGGAAAGAAGAAATTTCTCCTTTTTTGAAAAATGACAACAAATAATAATTCTGTGAACAATGGATATACATCAATATGAAATAGAAAAAGATGAATCTTACTTACCCGTGAATAAAGTACTTAAAAGTATGCCATCACTAAAGGATGGCGCGAGTCATGTTCAGGAAGACAGACGAACCCAAAGTGAACGATTAACCTTCCAAGCTTGAAAATTTCAACTTCGCCGGAAGCCACAGAACACGAGGAAGCCTTCGAGAACCTTCCAAAACATCTGGACCCAAAAAAAAAAAACTGGCACTTCCGCCAGGCTTGAAAGAAACAGAATTGGAAAGCAAACCGGCCTCGGCAAGACCGACGGACAGTGCACTGTGACGTGGGGCAAATACAGTAAGAAAATCCAATGAATTTTCGTCTTCGAAATTTGCCACGGCACAACCTCCCCCACGAAACCCAAACCTCCGGGGAGAGAAAGGTACAGAAACGGAAAGTGAACCTCCACCTTCCAGAGGGAAACCTCACCTCCGGGAATTTTGCTGGGCCCAGCACTGGTAACAAGAAAAATTTACAGTGGAGGACACGGTCCACAGGAAAGGAAGGGTGATCAGGCCTCCCATTCCGTAGGACCACTGAAAACAGACCCTCAATTGGAGGGTACATCCTTACCCCGGAAGGCCTTCAGTTGGGAGATATGAGCCTTCCTGAACACGGCACCCGAGTCTGGGTGACCAAGTCTCACAGTCACAGGCGATAGGAACTTCAGAATTCTGTGGGGTCCAGACCAACGGTAGCAAAGTTTGGCAGCTCTCTTGTCGGCGGCAGAACTTAACGGGTGAGTCTGACAAAACACAAGGTCTCCGACCTTGAACGGGTTGGCGAGGCGACCCTTATCGTAGCGTCTCCGGACTTTCTCCCTACTGCGCAGCAGGTTTCTTCTCGCAGCGCGCCAGGCACGGCAGACGTCCCCACTCCCAGGTGAGGGCAAAAGGTCTGAAACTCACCACAGGTTTGAGAGCGGTGACGAAGGCGGGTATCCCAAAAACAATTCGAAAGGGACGGCCTTGTGGCTCTCATGTTTCGCACTGTTGAATGCCAGTTGCAACCATTCCAGTGATTCGTCCCAAGTGGTTTGCCGTTCGGCATGGAAAGCGATCAGGGCCGCTCTCAAATTGCGATCGAAACGCTCAGCATGTGAGGGCTTGGGATAGTACGGCGACGTAGTAATGTGCTCGATGGCGTGGCCAAAACAGAATCTATGGAACTCCCTAGATGTGAACTGGGGACCATTGTCAGTGACCATTTGCTCAGGTACACCGAAATTCTGAAACAAACGGGACCTCAAAGCCTTAATGGTGAGATCTGTCGTGGCCCTACGGAGTGGGAACAACCAACAAAATTTTGAAAAGGCGTCCACGCAAACAAGTAGGTAAGTATTACCAGACCTGCTACGGGGAAAAGGTCCCACGTAATCAATGAACACCTTCTCAAAGGGGCGGCTGGCCACATCCGAGGACAAAAGTCCGATTTTCGTGTTCTGAGCGGGTTTGCTCAAACAACACAATCGACAAGCTCTCACTCTTTCGGCGATGTCTTTATCCATGCCCTTCAGATAAACTCTTTTCGGATCTTGGCGATAGTTTTGTGGATGCCCAGATGACCCCCCACTTGAGATGAATGGAAGTAGGAGAAAATCATGGGCACCAGGACACTGGGGACAACAATCCGAGTTCCACCTCCCACACGTGGGCGGCAGCAGAGGACCCCCTTGGAGAGAGAGTAAGGCGGACGAGGCCCAACTCCCTCAATTTCTTGCATGATAGGCCCCAGCTCTGGATCCTGGCGCTGGTGGGGAGCAATGTCCCCGAAAGCCAAAGGAAACTCCAGGAGGACAGTCCCACACAACGGATTCTCCGCAGGAGACGGGGTGTCATGATACATGCGGGATAGGGCATCGGCAATGATGTTTTGCGTCCCTCGCACATGCTGCACCTTGAATTTGAAAGCGGCAATTTTCACCACCCACCTACCAATTTTTCCAAGCTGCCTGGGGTGAGAGAGCAGCCAAGACACCGCTTGGTTGTCAGTCTCGAGCAGAAACTCGGCATGTTCAAGGAAACGGCGGAACTTGTCCATTCCGAAAACTACCGCCAGGCATTCAAGCTCGTACACAGAAGAAGCCTTTTTCTCGGCCTGGGTCAAGGTCCTGGACGCAAAAGCAATGGGCTGCCTTTCGCCATCAAAGGTCTGGGACAGAACGGCGGCAATGGCGCTGGAAGAAGCATCCGTTTGCAGAATAAAGGGCCGGGAAAAATCTGGCATCCGCAACACCGGGGGTTGCATGATCGCCTCCTTGAGCCGGTCAAAGGCCAACTGCTGCTCTTCTCCCCACTCAAACTTCGCTCCTTTCTTCCGGAGGGCGTTAAGAGGGGCAGCAATCTCAGCCACCTTTGGGATGAACCTGCGGTAAAAATTGACCATCCCAATGAAACGGGCAACTCCCTTTGCATCCTTTGGTGCCGGGAAATCGCGGATGCCCTGAGTCCTGGCAGGGTCAATACGGATTCCCCGGGAAGAAACCAAATGCCCCAAAAAGGAAATTTCAGATTGGGCAAAGGATACCTTTTCGGGGTTAGCAGTGAGCCCAGCCCCCCGCAGCCGCTTCAGCACTTCTTCCAAATGTTGGATGTGCTCCTCAAAGTTTTCACTGTACACCAACAAGTCGTCCAAATAATTGAACACATATTTGAATTTAATGTCATGGAAAATCGAATCCAACAAGCGTGTCAGGGTTTGAGCTCCCACGGCAATTCCCATTGGGACACGCGTGAATTGATACAGATTCCATGGCACACAAAAGCTGGTGACATGAAGGGACTCCTTCTTCAAAGGGACCTGGTGATAGGCCTGGTTCAAGTCAAACACAGTGAAAAATTTTGCCTTTCCAAACCAATCAAAGGCCGAATGGAGGTCAGGCAGCGGCACACTGTCAATCTCGATCTTGGAGTTTAACTTACGGTAGTCGAGGACTAACCGTGACTTCCCATTGGGCTTTGGAACCAAAAACGCAGGGCTGGAGTATTGAGACCTGGAAGGTTCAATCACTCCCTCCTTCAAAAGCTCATCAATGATTTTTCGCAAAGCCTCCATCTTAGGGGGCGCAAGCTTATACGGATGGCTGCACATAGGTTCCTTATCAGTGAGTCGAATTTCATATTCCATCAGGCTCGTGAGACCAAGGCGGGGAGTGAGCACATCAGGAAAGCGAGAGCACAAGTCCCTCACAGCCTTCCTATGCTCCGGAGGCAAATGACCCAAACTGTCGCCCTTAGAAACGCTATCCGGTTCCTCCGGGCACTCCACCTCCCTGACAGACATTGACGGAGTAGGGGCCACCAAAGGCACCAGCACGTCACGGTTAAACTTGAAGTAGCAGCAATCTCGCTGCAAATCGACAATGAGCCCGGTTTCTCTAATGAAATTCGCACCCAAAATGCATTGGACGCCCAGATCCTTGGACACAAGAAAATTCCAAACCATGAAAATCCTTGGATTTTTATCTTGAAAGCCACCTTGAGCCAAACGTCCATGGGGGCATCACTTGCCGTGAGACAAGTCAGGGACACGGCACAAAGGTTAAGTGGTTAAGGGGCTCGTCCTCAAGGATATTCAACCATTTATGTTGCCATGGAACAGTGGTAAAGTGAGCATTAGGGTCAAGTGGTTAAGGGGGTCGTTTTCAAGGACATTCAACCATATATGTTGCCATGGAACAGTTGTAAAGTAAGCATTAGGGTTAAGTGGTTAAGGGGCTCAATCTCAAGGACATATATGTTGCCATGGAACAGTGCTAAAGTGAGCATTAGGGTTAATTGGTTAAGGGGCTCTTTCTCAAGGACATTCAAACATATATGTTGCCATGGAACAGTGGTAAAGTGAGCATTAGGGTTAAGTGGTTAAGGGGCTCGTTCTCAAGGACATTCAACCATATATGTTGAAATGGAACTGTGGTAAAGTGAGCATTAGGGTTAAGTTTTTAAGGGGGCTCGTTCTCAAGGACATTCAACCATATATGTTCAAATGGAACAGTGGTAAAGTGAGCATAAGGGTTAAGTGGTTAATGGGCTCGTTCTCAAGGACATTCAACCATATATGTTGCCATGGAACAGTGGTAAAGTGTGCATTAGGGTTAAGTGGTTAAGGGGCTCGTTCTCGAGGACATTCAAACATATATGTTGCCAGGAACAGTGGTAAAGTGATGAGCATAAGGGTTAAGTGGTTAAGGGGCACGTTCTCAAGGACATTCAACCATATATGTTGTAATGGAACAGTGGTAAAGTGAGCATTAGGGTTAAGTGTTAAGGGGCTCGTTCTCAAGGACTGTCAACCATATATGTTGCCATGGAACAGTGGTAAAAGTGAGCATTATGGTTAAGTGGTTAAGGTGCTCGTTCTCAAGGACATTCAACTATATATGTTGGCATGAAACAGTGGTAAAGTGAGCATTAGTGTTAAGTGGTTAAGGGGCTCGTTCTCAAGGACATTCAACCATATATGTTGCCATGGAACAGTGGTAAAGTGAGCATTAGGGTTAAGTGGTTAAGGGGCTCGTTCTCAAGGACATTCAACCATATATGTTGCCATTGAACAGTGGTAAAGTGAGCATTAAGGTTAAATGGTTAATGGGTTCGTTTTCAAGGACATTCAACCATATATGTTGCCATGGAACAGTGGTAAAGTGATCATTAAGGTTAAGTGGTTAAGGGGGTAGTTTTCAATGACATTCAACCATATATGTTGCCATGGAACAGTTGTAAAGTAAGCATTAGGGTTAAGTGGTTAAGGGAACTCGTTCTCAAGGACATTCAACCATATATAGTGCCATGGAACAGTGGTAAAGTGAGCATTAGGGTTAAGTGGTTAAGGGGCTCGTTCTCAAGGACATTCAACCATATATGTTGCCATGGAACAGTGGTAAAGTGAGCATTAAGGTTAAATGGTTAATGGGTTCGTTTTCAAGGATATTAAACCATATATATTGCCATGGAACAGTGGTAAAGTGATCATTAAGGTTAAGTGTCTAAGGGGCTCGTTCGCAAGGACATTCAACCATATATGTTGCCATAGAACAGTGGTAAAGTGAGCATTAGGTTAAGTGGTTAAGGGGCTCGTTCTAAAAAACATTCAAAAATATATGTTGCCATGGAAAAAGTGGTAAAGTGAGCATTAGGGTTAAGTGGTTAAGGGGCTCGTTCTCCAGGACATTCAACCATATGTGTTGCCATGGAGCAGTGGTAAAGTGTGCATTAAGGTTAAGTGGTTAAGGGGCTCGTTCTCAAGGATTTCCACCAAAAATATTGCCATGGAACAGCTGTGGTAAAGTGAGCATTAGGGTTAAGTTTTTAAAATGGCTCGTTCTCAAGGAAATTCAACCATATATGTTGAAATGGAACAGTGGTAAAGTGAGCATAAAAGTTAAGTGGTTAAGGGGCTCGTTCTCAAAGACATTCAAACATATATGTTGCCATGGAACAGTGGTAAAGTGAGCATTAGGGTTAAGTGGTTAAGGGGCACGTTCTCAAGGACATTCAACCATATATGTTGCCATGGACCAGTTGTAAAGTGAGCATTAGGGTTAAGTGGTTAAGGGACTCGCTCTCAAGGACATTCAAAAATATATGTTGCCTCGGAACAGTGGTAAAGTAAGCATTAGGGTTAAGTGGTTAAGGGGCTTGTTCTCAAGGACATTCAACCATACATGTTGCCATGGAACTGTGGTAAAGTGAGCATTAGGGTTAAGTGGTTAAGGGGCACGTTCTCAAGAACATTCAACCATATATGTTGCCATGGAACAGTGCTGAAGTGAGCATTAGGGTTAAGTAGTAAGGGGCTCGTTCTCAAGGACATTCAACCATATATGTTGCAATGGAACAGTGGTAAAGTGAGCATTAAAGTTAAGTGGTTAAGTTGCTCGTTCTCAAGGACATTCAACAATATATGTTGCCATGGAACAGTAGTAAAGTGAGCATTAGGGTTAAGTGGTTAAGGGGCTCATTCTCAAGGACATTTAACCATATATGTTGCCATGGAACAGTCTTAAAGTGTGCATTAAGGTTAAGTGGTTAAGGGGCTCGTTCTCAAGGACATTTAAACATATATGTTGCCATGGACCCAGTGGTAAAGTGAGCATTAGGGTTAAGTGGTTAAGGGGCACGTTCTCAAGGACATTCAACCATATATGTTGCCATGGAACAGTGGTAAAGTGAGCATTAGGGTTTAGTGGTAAGGGGCTCGTTCTCAAGGACATTCAACCATATATGTTGCCATGGAACAGTGGTAAAGTGAGCATTAGGGTTAAGTGGTTAAGGTGCTCGTTCTCAAGGACATTCAACCATATATGTTGTCATGGAAAAGATAAAGGGAGCAGTAGGGTTAAGTGGTTAAGGGGCTCGTTCTCAAGGACATTCAAACATATATGTTGCCATGGAACAGTGGTAAAGTGAGCATTAGGGTTAAGTGGTTAAGGGGCTCGTTCTCAAGGACATTTAACCATATATGTTGCCATGGAACAGTGGTAAAGTAAGCATTAAGGTTAAGTGGTTAAGGGGATTGTTCTCAAGGACATTCAACCATATATGTTGCCATGGAACTGTGGTAAAGTGAGCATTAGGGTTAAGTTCTTTAAGGGGCTCGTTCTCAAGGACATTCAACCATATATGTTGAAATGGAACAGTGGTAAAGTGAGCATAAGGGTTAAGGGGTTAAGGGGCTCGTTTTTAAGGACATTCAACTATATATGTTGCCATGGAACAGTGGTAAAGTGAGCATTAGGGTTAAGTGGTTAAGGGGCTCGTTCTCAAGGACATTCAACCATATATGTAGCCATGGAAACAGTGGTAAAGTGAGCATTAGGGTTAATTGGTAAGGGGCTCGTTCTCAAGGACTGTCAAACATATATGTTGCCATGGAACAGCGGTAAAGTGAGCATTATGGTTAAGTGGTTAAGGGGCTCGTTCTCAAGGACATTCAACCATATATGTTGGCATGGAACAGTAGTAAAGTGAGCATTAAGGTTAAGTGGTTAAGGGGCTCGTCCTCAAGGACACTCAACCATATATGTTGCCATGGAACAGTGGTAAAGTGAGCATTAGGGTCAGTGGTTAAGGGCGTCGTTTTCAACTGACATTCAACCATATATGTTGCCATGGAACAGTTGTAAAGTAAGCATTAGGGTTAAGTGGTTAAGGACTCGTTCTCAAGGACATTCCACCATATATGTTGCCATGGAAACAGTGGTAAAGTGAGCATTAGGGTTAAGTGGTTAAGGGGCTCGTTCTCAAGGACATTCAACCATATATGTTGCCATGGAACAGTGGTAAAGTGAGCATAAGGTTAAATGGTTAATGGGTTCGTTTTCAAGGATATTAAACCATATATATTGCCATGGAACAGTGGTAAAGTGATCATTATGTTAAGTGTCTAAGGGCTCGTTCTCAAGGACATTCAACCATATATGTTGCCATGGAACAGTGGTAAAGTGAGCATTAGGATTAAGTGGTTAAGGGGCTCGTTCGCAAGGACATTCAACCATATATGTTGTCATGGAACAGTGGTAAAGTGAGCATTAGTGTCAAGTGGTTAAGGGAATTGTTCTCAAGGATTTTCAACCAAATATGTTGCCATGGAACAGTTGTAAAGTAAGCATTAGGGTTAAGTGGTTAAGGAACTCGTTCTCAAGGACATTCAACCATATATGTTGCCATGGAACAGTGGTAAAGTGAGCATTAGGGTTAAGTGGTTAAGGGGCTCGTCCTCAAGGACATTCAAACCATTTATGTTGCCATGGAACAGTGGTAAAGTGAGCATTAGGGTCAAGTGGTTAAGGGGGTCAGTTTCAAGGACATTTAACCATATATGTTGCCATGGAACAGTTGTAAAGTAAGCATTAGGGTTAAGTGGTTAAGGGGCTCAATCTCAAGGAAATTCAAACATATATGTTGCCATGGAACAGTGGTAAAGTGAGCATTAGGGTTAAGTGGTTAAGCGGCTCGTTCTCAAGGACATTTAACTATATATGTTGCCATGGAACAGTGGTAAAGTAAGCCATTAGGGTTAAGTGGTTAAGGGGCTTGTTCTCAAGGACATTCAACCATATATGTTGCCATGGAACTGTGGTAAAGTGAGCATTAGGGTTAAGTTTTTAAGGGGCTCGTTCTCAAGGACATTCAACCATATATGTTGAAATGGAACAGTGGTAAAGTGAGCATAAGGGTTAAGTGGTTAATGGGCTCGTTCTCAAGGTCATTCAACCATATATGTTGCCAAGGAACAGTGGTAAAGTGTGCATTAGGGTTAAGTGGTTAAGGGGCTCGTTCTCGAGGACATTCAAACATATATGTTGCCAGGAACAGTGGTAAAGTGAGCATAAGGGTTAAGTGAATAAGAGGCACGTTCTCAAGGACATTCAACCATATATGTTGTAATGGAACAGTGGTAAAGTGAGCATTAGGGTTAAGTGTTAAGGGACTCGTTCTCAAGGACTGTCAACCATATATGTTGCCATGGAACAGTGGTAAAAGTGAGCATTATGGTTAAGTGGTTAAGGTGCTCGTTCTCAAGGACATTCAACCATATATGTTGTAATGGAACAGTGGTAAAGTGAGCATTAGGGTTAAGTGTTAAGGGACTCGTTCTCAAGGACTGTCAACCATATATGTTGCCATGGAACAGTGGTAAAAGTGAGCATTAAGGTTAAGTTTTTAAGGGGCTCGTTCTCAAGGACATTCAACCATATATGTTGAAATGGAACAGTGGTAAAGTGAGCATAAGGGTTAAGGGGTTAAGGGGCTCGTTCTCAAAGACATTCAACCATATATGTTGGCATGGAACAGTAGTAAAGTGAGCATTAGGGTTAAGTGGTTAAGGGGCTCGTTCTCAAGGACATTCAACCATATATGTTGCCATGGAACAGTCTTAAAGTGTGCATTAAGGTTAAGTGGTTAAGGGGCTCGTTCTCAAGGACATTTAAACATATATGTTGCCATGGAACAGTGGTAAAGTGAGCATTAGGGTTAAGTGGTTAAGGGGCACGTTCTCAAGGACATTCAACCATATATGTTGCCATGGAACAGTGGTAAAGTGAGCATTAGGGTTTAGTGGTTAAGGTGCTCGTTCTCAAGGACATTCAACCATATATGTTGTCATGGAAAAGATAAAGGGAGCAGTAGGGTTAAGTGGTTAAGGGGCTCGTTCTCAAGGACATTCAAACATATATGTTGCCATGGAACAGTGGTAAAGTGAGCATTAGGGTTAAGTGGTTAAGGGGCTCGTTCTCAAGGACATTCAACCATATATGTTGCCATGGAACTGTGGTAAAGTGAGCATTAGGGTTAAGTTCTTTAAGGGGCTCGTTCTCAAGGACATTCAACCATATATGTTGAAATGGAACAGTGGTAAAGTGAGCATAAGGGTTAAGGGGTTAAGGGGCTCGTTTTTAAGGACATTCAACTATATATGTTGCCATGGAACAGTGGTAAAGTGAGCATTAGGGTTAAGTGGTTAAGGGGCTCGTTCTCAAGGACATTCAACCATATATGTTGCCATGGAACAGTGGTAAAGTGAGCATTAGGGTTAATTGGTAAGGGGCTCGTTCTCAAGGACTGTCAAACATATATGTTGCCATGGAACAGCGGTAAAGTGAGCATTATGGTTAAGTGGTTAAGGGGCTCGTTCTCAAGGACATTCAACCATATATGTTGGCATGGAACAGTAGTAAAGTGAGCATTAAGGTTAAGTGGTTAAGGGGCTCGTCCTCAAGGACACTCAACCATATATGTTGCCATGGAACAGTGGTAAAGTGAGCATTAGGGTCAGTGGTTAAGGGCGTCGTTTTCAATGACATTCAACCATATATGTTGCCATGGAACAGTTGTAAAGTAAGCATTAGGGTTAAGTGGTTAAGGGACTCGTTCTCAAGGACATTCAACCATATATGTTGCCATGGAACAGTGGTAAAGTGAGCATTAGGGTTAAGTGGTTAAGGGGCTCGTTCTCAAGGACATTCAACCATATATGTTGCCATGGAACAGTGGTAAAGTGAGCATTAAGGTTAAATGGTTAATGGGTTCGTTTTCAAGGATATTAAACCATATATATTGCCATGGAACAGTGGTAAAGTGATCATTATGTTAAGTGTCTAAGGGGCTCGTTCTCAAGGACATTCAACCATATATGTTGCCATGGAACAGTGGTAAAGTGAGCATTAGGATTAAGTGGTTAAGGGGCTCGTTCGCAAGGACATTCAACCATATATGTTGTCATGGAACAGTGGTAAAGTGAGCATTAGTGTCAAGTGGTTAAGGGAATTGTTCTCAAGGATTTTCAACCAAATATGTTGCCATGGAACAGTTGTAAAGTAAGCATTAGGGTTAAGTGGTTAAGGGACTCGTTCTCAAGGACATTCAACCATATATGTTGCCATGGAACAGTGGTAAAGTGAGCATTAGGGTTAAGTGGTTAAGGGGCTCGTCCTCAAGGACATTCAACCATTTATGTTGCCATGGAACAGTGGTAAAGTGAGCATTAGGGTCAAGTGGTTAAGGGGGTCAGTTTCAAGGACATTCAACCATATATGTTGCCATGGAACAGTTGTAAAGTAAGCATTAGGGTTAAGTGGTTAAGGGGCTCAATCTCAAGGACATTCAAACATATATGTTGCCATGGAACAGTGGTAAAGTGAGCATTAGGGTTAAGTGGTTAAGCGGCTCGTTCTCAAGGACATTTAACTATATATGTTGCCATGGAACAGTGGTAAAGTAAGCATTAGGGTTAAGTGGTTAAGGGGCTTGTTCTCAAGGACATTCAACCATATATGTTGCCATGGAACTGTGGTAAAGTGAGCATTAGGGTTAAGTTTTTAAGGGGCTCGTTCTCAAGGACATTCAACCATATATGTTGAAATGGAACAGTGGTAAAGTGAGCATAAGGGTTAAGTGGTTAATGGGCTCGTTCTCAAGGTCATTCAACCATATATGTTGCCAAGGAACAGTGGTAAAGTGTGCATTAGGGTTAAGTGGTTAAGGGGCTCGTTCTCGAGGACATTCAAACATATATGTTGCCAGGAACAGTGGTAAAGTGAGCATAAGGGTTAAGTTAATAAGAGGCACGTTCTCAAGGACATTCAACCATATATGTTGTAATGGAACAGTGGTAAAGTGAGCATTAGGGTTAAGTGTTAAGGGACTCGTTCTCAAGGACTGTCAACCATATATGTTGCCATGGAACAGTGGTAAAAGTGAGCATTATGGTTAAGTGGTTAAGGTGCTCGTTCTCAAGGACATTGAACTATATTTGTTGGCATGAAACAGTGGTAAAGTGAGCATTAGGGTTAAGTGGTTAAGGGGCTCGTTCTCAAGGACATTCAACCATATATGTTGCCATGGAACAGTGGTAAAGTGAGCATTAAGGTTAAGTTTTTAAGGGGCTCGTTCTCAAGGACATTCAACCATATATGTTGAAATGGAACAGTGGTAAAGTGAGCATAAGGGTTAAGGGGTTAAGGGGCTCGTTCTCAAAGACATTCAACCATATATGTTGGCATGGAACAGTAGTAAAGTGAGCATTAGGGTTAAGTGGTTAAGGGGCTCGTTCTCAAGGACATTCAACCATATATGTTGCCATGGAACAGTGGTAAAGTGAGCATTAAGGTTAAGTTTTTAAGGGGCTCGTTCTCAAGGACATTCAACCATATATGTTGAAATGGAACAGTGGTAAAGTGAGCATAAGGGTTAATTGGTAAGGGGCTCGTTCTCAAGGACTGTCAACCATATATGTTGCCATAGAACAGCGGTAAAGTGAGCATTATGGTTAAGTGGTTAAGGGGCTCGTTCTCAAGGACATTCAACCATATATGTTGGCATGGAACAGTGGTAAAGTGAGCAATAAGGTTAAGTTTTTAAGGGGCTCGTTCTCAAGGACATTCAACCATATATGTTGAAATGGAACAGTGGTAAAGTGAGCATAAGGGTTAAGGGGTTAAGGGGCTCGTTCTCAAGGACATTCAACCATATATGTTGCCATGGAACAGTGGTAAAGTGAGCATTAGGGTTAAGTGGTTAAGGGGCTCGTTCTCAAGGACATTTAAACATATATGTTGCCATGGAACAGTGGTAAAGTGAGCATTAGGGTTAAGTGGTTAAGGGGCACGTTCTCAAGGACATTCAACCATATATGTTGCCATGGAACAGTGGTAAGGTGAGCATTAGGGTTAATTGGTAAGGGGCTCGTTCTCAAGGACTGTCAACCATATATGTTGCCATAGAACAGCGGTAAAGTGAGCATTATGGTTAAGTGGTTAAGGGGCTCGTTCTCATGGACATTCAACCATATATGTTGGCATGGAACAGTAGTAAAGTGAGCATTAGGGTTAAGTGGTTAAGGGGCTCGTCCTCAAGGACATTCAACCATATATGTTGCCATGGAACAGTGGTAAAGTGAGCATTAGGGTTAAGTGGTTAAGGGGCTTGTTCTCACGGACATTCAACCATATATGTTGCCATGGAACAGTGGTAAAGTGATCATTAAGGTTAAGTGTCTAAGGGGCTCGTTCTCAAGGACATTCAACCATACATGTTGCCATGGAACAGTGGTAAAGTGAGCATTAAGGTTAAGTGTTTAAGGGGCTCGTTCTCAAGGACATTCAACTATATATGTTGCCATGGAACAGTGGTAAAGTGAGCATTAGGATTAAGTGGTTAAGGGGCTCGTTCGCAAGGACATTCAACCATATATGTTGTCATGGAACAGTGGTAAAGTGAGCATTAGTGTCAAGTGGTTAAGGGGGTTGTTCTCAAGGATTTTCAACCAAATATGTTGCCATGGAACAGTTGTAAAGTAAGCATTAGGGTTAAGTGGTTAAGGGACTCGTTCTCAAGGACATTCAACCATATATGTTGCCATGGAACAGTGGTAAAGTGAGCATTAGGGTTAAGTGGTTAAGGGGCTCGTTCTCAAGGACATTCAACCATATATGTTGCCATGGAACAGTTGTAAAGTAAGCATTAGGGTTAAGTCGTTAAGGGGCTCAATCTCAAGGACATTCAAACATATATGTTGCCATGGAACAGTGGTAAAGTGAGAATTAGGGTTAAGTGGTTAAGGGGCTCGTTCTCAAGGACATTTAACTATATATGTTGCCATGGAACAGTGGTAAAGTAAGCATTAGGGTTAAGTGGTTAAGGGGCTTGTTCTCAAGGACATTCAACCATATATGTTGCCATGGAACTGTGGTAAAGTGAGCATCAGGGTTAAGTTTTTAAGGGGCTCGTTCTCAAGGACATTCAACCATATATGTTGAAATGGAACAGTGGTAAAGTGAGAATAAGGGTTAAGTGGTTAATGGGCTCGTTCTCAAGGTTATTCAACCATATATGTTGCCATGGAACAGTGGTAAAGTGTGCATTAGGGTTAAGTGGTTAAGGGGCTCGTTCTCGAGGACATTTAAACATATATGTTGCCAGGAACAGTGGTAAAGTGAGCATAAGGGTTAAGTGGTTAAGGGGCACGTTCTTAAGGACATGAAACCATATATGTTGTAATGGAACAGTGGTAAAGTGTGCATTAGGGTTAAGTGTTAAGGGGCTCGTTCTCAAGGACTGTCAACCATATATGTTGCCATGGAACAGTGGTAAAAGTGAGCATTATGGTTAAGTGGTTAAGGTGCTCGTTCTCAAGGACATTCAACCATATATGTTGCCATGGAACAGTGGTAAAGTGAGTATTAAGGTTAAGTGGTTAAGGGGCTCGTTCTCAAGGACATTCAACCATATATGTTGCCATGGAACAGTGGTAAAGTGAGTATTAAGGTTAAGTGGTTAAGGGGCTCGTTCTCAAGGACATTCAACTATAAATGTTGCCATGGAACAGTGGTAAAGTGAGCATTAGGATTGAATGGTTAAGGGGCTCGTTCGCAAGGACATTCAACCATATATGTTGCCATTGAACAGTGGTAAAGTGAGCATTAGGGTTAAGTGGTTAAGGGGCTCGTTCTCAAGGACATTCAACCATATATGTTGCCATGGAACAGTGGTAAAGTGAGTATTAAGGTTAAGTGGTTAAGGGGCTCGTTCTCAAGGACATTCAACTATAAATGTTGCCATGGAACAGTGGTAAAGTGAGCATTAGGATTGAATGGTTAAGGGGCTCGTTCGCAAGGACATTCAACCATATATGTTGCCATTGAACAGTGGTAAAGTGAGCATTAGGGTTAAGTGGTTAACGGGCTCGTTCTCCAGGACATTCAACTATATGTGTTGCCATGGAGCAGTGGTAAAGTGAGCATTAGGATTAAATGGTTAAGGGGCTCCTTCGCAAGGACATTCAACCATATATGTTGCCATGGAACTGTGGTTAAGTGAGCATTAGAGTTAAGTGGTAAGGGGCTCGTTCTCAAGGACATTCAACCGTATATGTTGCCTTGGAACAGTGGTAAAGTGAGCATTAGGACTTAGTGGTAAGGGGCTCGTTCTCAAGGACATTCAACCATATATGTTGCCATGGAACAGTGGTAAAGTGAGCATTGGGGTTAAGTGGTTAAGGAGCTCGTTCTCAAGGACATTCAACCATATATGTTGCCATGGAACAGTGGTAAAGTGAGCATTAGGGTTAAGTGGTTAAGGGGCTCGTTCTCAAGGAAATTCAAACATATATGTTGCCATGGAACAGTGGTAGAGTGAGCATTAGGGTAAAGTGGTTAAGGGGCTCGTTCTCAAGGACATTCAACCATATATGTTGCCATGGAACAGTTGTAAAGTAAGCATTAGGGTTAAGTGGTTAAGGGACTTGTTCTCAAGGACATTCCACCAAAAATATTGCCATGGAACAGCTGTGGTAAAGTGAGCATTAGGGTTAAGTTTTTAAGGGGCTCGTTCTTAAGGAAATTCAACCATATATGTTGAAATGGAACAGTGGTAAAGTGAGCATAAAAGTTAAGTGGTTAAGGGGCTTGTTCTCAAGGACATTCAAACATATATGTTGCCATGGAACAGTGGTAAAGTGAGCATTAGGGTTAAGTGGTTAAGGGGCACGTTCTCAAGGACATTCAACCATATATGTTGCCATGGACCAGTTGTAAAGTGAGCATTAGGGTTAAGTAGTTAAGGGACTCGTTCTCAAGGACATTCAAAAATATATGTTGCCTCGGAACAGTGGTAAAGTAAGCATTAGGGTTAGATGGTTAAGGGGCTTGTTCTCAAGGACATTCAACCATACAAGTTGCCATGGAACTGTGGTAAAGTGAGCATTAGGGTTAAGTGGTTAAGGGGCACGTTCTCAAGGACATTCAACCATATATGTTGCCATGGAACAGTGGTGAAGTGAGCATTAGGGTTAAGTAGTAAGGGGCACGTTCTCAAGGACATTCAACCATATATGTTGCAATGGAACAGTGGTAAAGTGAGCATTAAAGTTAAGTGGTTAAGTTGCTCGTTCTCAAGGACATTCAACCATATATGTTGCCATGGAACAGTAGTAAAGTGAGCATTAGAATTAAGTGGTTAAGGGGCTCATTCTCAAGGACATTTAACCATATATGTTGCCATGGAACAGTCTTAAAGTATGCATTAGGGTTAAGTGGTTAAGGGGCTCGTTCTCAAGGACATTTAAACATATATGTTGCCATGGATTAGTGGTAAAGTGAGCATTAGGGTTAAGTGGTTAAGGGGCACGTTCTCAAGGACATTCAACCATATATGTTGCCATGGAACAGTGGTAAAGTGAGCATTAGGGTTAAGTGGTAATGGAATCGTTCTCAAGGACATTTAACCATATATGTTGCCATGGAACAGTGGTAAAGTGAGCATTAGGGTTAAGTGGTTAAGGTGCTTGTTCTCAAGGACATTCAACCATATATGTTGCCATGGAACAGTAGTAAAGTGAGCATTAAGGTTAAGTGGTTAAGGGGCTCGTCCTCAAGGACATTCAACCATATATGTTGCCATGGAACAGTGGTAAGGTGAGCATTAGGGTCAGTGGTTAAGGAGGTCTCTTTCAATGACATTCAACCATATATGTTGCCATGGAACAGTTGTAAAGTAAGCATTAGGGTTAAGTGGTTAAGAGACTCGTTCTCAAGGACATTCAACCATATATGTTGCCATGGAACAGTGGTAAAGTGAGCATTAGGGTTAAGTGGTTAAGGGGCTCGTTCTCAAGGACATTCAACCATATATGTTGCCATGGAGCAGTGGTAAAGTGAGCATTAAGGTTAAATAGTTAATGGTTTCGTTTTCAAGGACATTCAACCATATATGTTGTCATGGAACAGTGGTAAAGTGATCATTAAGGTTAAGTGTCTAAGGGGCTCGTTCTCAAGGACATTCAACCATATATGTTGCCATGGAACAGTGGTAAAGTGAGCATTAAGGTTAAGTGTTTAAGGGGCTCGTTCTCAAGGACATTCAACTATATATGTTGCCATGGAACAGTGGTAAAGTGAGCATTAGGATTAAGTGGTTAAGGGGCTCGTTCGCAAGGACATTTAACCATATATGTTGTCATGGAACAGTGGTAAAGTGAGCATTAGTGTCTAGTGGTTAAGGGGTTTGTTCTCAAGGATTTTCAACCAAATATGTTGCCATGGAACAGTTGTAAAGTAAGCATTAGGGTTAAGTGGCTAAGGGACTCGTTCTCAAGGACATTCAACCATATATGTTGCCATGGAACAGTGGTTAAGTGAGCAGTAGGGTTAAGTGGTTAAGGGGCTCGTTCTCAAGGACATTCAACCATATATGTTGCCATGGAACAGTTGTAAAGTAAGCATTAGGGTTAAGTGGTTAAGGGGCTCAATCTCAAGGACATTCAAACATATATGTTGCCATGGAACAGTGGTAAAGTGAGAATTAGGGTTAAGTGGTTAAGGGGCTCGTTCTCAAGGACATTTAACTATATATGTTGCCATGGAACAGTGGTAAAGTAAGCATTAGGGTTAAGTGGTTAAGGGGCTTGTTCTCAAGGACATTCAACCATATATGTTGCCATGGAACTGTGGTAAAGTGAGCATTAGGGTTAAGTTTTTAAGGGGCTCGTTCTCAAGGACATTCAACCATATATGTTGAAATGGAACAGTGGTAAAGTGAGCATAAGGGTTAAGTGGTTAATGGGCTCGTTCTCAAGGTTATTCAACCATATATGTTGCCATGGAACAGTGGTAAAGTGTGCATTAGGGTTAAGTGGTTAAGGGGCTCGTTCTCGAGGACATTCAAACATATATGTTGCCAGGAACAGTGGTAAAGTGAGCATAAGGGTTAAGTGGTTAAGGGGCACGTTCTTAAGGACAATAAACCATATATGTTGTAATGGAACAGTGGTAAAGTGTGCATTAGGGTTAAGTGTTAAGGGGCTCGTTCTCAAGGACTGTCAACCATATATGTTGCCATGGAACAGTGGTAAAAGTGAGCATTATGGTTAAGTGGTTAAGGTGCTCGTTCTCAAGGACATTCAACTATATATGTTGGCATGAAACAGTGGTAAAGTGTGCATTAGTGTTAAGTGGTGTAGGGGCTCGTTCTCAAGGACATTCAACCATATATGTTGCCATGGAACAGTGGTAAAGTGATCATTAAGGTTAAGTGGTTAAGGGGCTCGTTCTCAAGGACATTCAACCATATATGTTGCCATGGAACAGTGGTAAAGTGAGTATTAAGGTTAAGTGGTTCTAACTACCTCCTAATCAGTCGCCGTCCTGTTCCACTCTAACCTTCCTTTTTCCCCCCTTCCTCTTGCTCGGATCTTTCCCCCAATTTACCTTGTCTCCGCCTACTGGCCAATCATATTTAAAATTTTGTAAACTTTTGTTCTGCTTTGTTTGTGATAGGCTGAGGTGGGGATCAGCAATTGTTTCAGCAACTCTGCATGGTTTGCAGAATTGCCGTTTATTGAACTGTCTGACCTCTTGTTGAGTCAACAGGAAGTGCTTAACAATCACTTCCTGTTGTTAATTTAATTAATTTAAGACCGACATTAATGTAATAAAATTTAATTAATGTCTAAGATTAATTTAATTTTTTTTTTTATATCTTTATAACTTCTTGAACAACATGGTAAAAAGAGTAAAGGAGATACTTCAACATCTGGTAAAGGATTGATGAAAAATCTATACAATACGAATGTGGTTTACTACAACGACATCAATAAATTGGTCGATAGAATGAAACTATTGCATGAAGCCATGGAAGCCGGTCATACAGGTTTAAATAATGAATGGGTAGCTCTGATTGACGAACTCAGGAATCGCGGCATAATCGTATAATTGTCCGCGGATATATAAGAGTTGCAGGCGTATAATGTGTCAGTTCTAACATGAGCGTCGACAAGTTCGGACGATACTCCGCGTTAGGAGTGCAAGTTGGAGAAAACAGAAAAATAAGTGGATTACCGCAAACACCCGAAGGTGACTATAACATAAATAATAAACGTTTGTTAGAGATCCAGAAGAAGATGGAGATGCAACAAATTTAAAAACAGTGAAGGAGGAAACATCTACAAGTTTAAAACTTGACAACAACCAACTGTATGATGCAAGATCTCACAGGGTTATTAATGTTGCAAAACCAGTCAACAATGGAGATGTTGTTAATAAAGGCTATTTGCTATCGGCGATGGATTACGCTTTAATGTTGCAAAAGACTAAAAGTGGAAAAATGTACAATGCTTTAAATTGTAAAATAACTAATGTGGCAGATCCAACCGATGATACAGATACAATCAATAAGCGTTATTTGCACTCTGTAATACCAGAAAAGAAAAAGGATGGATTTTCCTTTTATAAATATACTATAAACGATATTGGATATCCTAAAGAAGAAAGTGATGGTGTTAATATAAAATATATTAAAGATAATTGTATTTTATATAATGGTGCTGTTATTGATTGCCATGGAAAAGTGTTGTCCAATCTGAAAGATGGTTCAACTCCATCGGATGCTTCCACAGTGAGAGAAATGAATGAAAGCTTGAAGAAAGGAACATCCGCTTTTGTTAAACAAAATCAGGTGGTGTCAAAGAAAGGTGATGAGTTTATGCAAGGAAGTGAAAAGTTTACCTTACTACAACTAGAAAATGACAAGTGGGATGGAAAAAATAAAAGATTGTCAAATATAAGTTTAGGCACGGAAGAACATGATGCTGTTATTTTAACACAAGTGTCACAACTATCAGCTACTGGTGTTAACTTTATATGTGGAGGTAGACGATTAACCCATGTTAAATCTGGTAAAGATGATAATGATTGTGTTGTTGTGAAACAAACTATAGTTTTAGATAAAATAAATAATATATATAATGGAAAAAATAGAAGAATATCTAACATATCGGCAGGAATAGCTCCGAATGATGTTGCTACTATTGATCAAGTTATAGCAACCTCTAATGACGTTCCATCTGTGTATACATGTAATGGTAAACGTATCACAGATCTTGATAATCCTACAGATTACAAAGATGCTACTAATGTAGAATATGTAAAGAATCTTGTAGGTAATGCAGTTGTTGATATGCATAATCATATAATTGGTGTATCAAATCACGATAAAATCGAAGGTGCTAAGAGACAAAAATGGATTAAAGATACAATCATCGATAGATACTAGTAAAACTTGTGAATATTTAAGTATGGAATACACAAAAAGGATTTATTATCATAAAGTATTTCAAAGAGTGAAGACGCTGGTTACATAAAACGGCATAATGAAGACCACATCGTTCAGTCGTCGTCAGGACATTGGGAAGAGAGGACGTGGTATAACTTCAGCTGCGTTATCCCTGCTTAGACGGATACCTGTTGGTGCTGTTGTAAATAGACGCTCTACCATACGAATTACACCTTCCCGGAGGTTATCAATATTGTGGACCTGGAACTAAGTTGGCAAAACGTTTAGCAAGAGGAGATCCTGGAATTAATAAATTAGATCAAGCTTGCAAGGAACACGATATAGCATATTCAAAGTTTAAAGATTCAACAAATAGATCAATAGCAGATAAAATTCTAGCGAAAAAAGCTTGGCAAAGAGTAAAATCAAGTGACGCAAGTATTGCAGAAAAAGCAGCGGCTTGGGCAGTAACTACAGCCATGAAGACGAAAGCAAAGTTAGGTGGTGGAAGACGTCGCAAAGGAAGACCTGCAAAAAGAAGCGCTCCCAAAAGAGGTGGAAACATTAAAAAAGGACGTCGTAGAACTCGTAAGGCAAATGTAAAGAAGACTTCTGTTTGGCAAATGGTAAAAAACGGAGCAGGTTTATACCTAAGACCGTACCGTGTGTACTAAATAAGAAGAATCAATTGATAATTCCAAATAAAGCCTTAACAAATCATTAGTTAAATGATTATGTGAAATGTTTGAAAATACCATTCTTTCGAGGAGTTTTTATGAAAGATGCATTACCAACTAAAATATGGAAAAATGAAACTGGAATAGTAAATTTGGATTCCACCTATGGTCCAGGCACTCATTGGGTATGCTATAAAAAACTCGGACAAACTGTTTACTACTTTGACAGTTTTGGCAATCTACCACCACCGAAAGAACTTCAACATTATTTTCGAAACTCCAAAAATATTTTTTACAATTACAAGAGAGAACAACCTAACAATACTGAAATATGTGGGCATTTATGTTTGGAGTTTCTAGCGAAAAGTGTCAGTCACCTTTAAGATGTCATCGTATACAGTGTCACTGAGTGGAAATTCATCCACATTGAAAAGTACGCTGTTCCCAGCATTGCGTCTATCCAAGGAAAGATTATGGGAAGTGGCATTACTTGATTTGACCACCTACAACTCAATTCTCAATGTTACGGAAGGGAAGAACAATTTACTACATTATTATGAAACTAGGGATGCTGCAGGAAAATACTCAGAATTGAAAAAATTACATTTCCTACTGGAGCAAATGAAATCGATGATATAAACCAATTATTACAGAAACAACTCGGAGAAGACAATATCACTGTTAAAGGAAACAATAATACTTTAAAAGCAGAAATAACTTCGAAATATTATATCGATGTTGGCTTGGAAAACTCTATTGGCAGTTTACTTGGATTTACAGATACAAAAAAGAAAATCTTAACTCCTGGAACTACTCATTCAGGTGATACAACTGTTACAATATTGAAAGTAAATAGTATCGATGTAACGTGTAATATTATACACGGATCATATAGAGACGGAGTAAATCAGCATATTTTACATACATTTTATCCAACAGTGGCTCCCGGTTTTAAAATTGTTGAGAAGCCACAAAACTTGATATACCTACCGTTAAACACCAGTTTCATCTCAGACATCGTACTGAACATATTGGATCAAGACGGTATTAGTGTTGACTTTAGAGGAGAAACAATTACTATACGGATACACATCAGAGCAGCAACATAAAAGTCGACATGGGATTATCATTTAAACCGCAACGGAAGAGTCGGGAGCTCAGTAGCTCCTCGACTTTGGAAGAGTTAACATCGGACAACATTCGTTTTCTACAGAAGATTAGATTAAAACTTAACAACGATGGATATCCTGGATATATCTCAAGGACCGACATTCGACGAAACACTATGGGAGAAGGAATATCACACGCACAACCCTTACACTTCATCAAAATTAAACAATAACGATGAAATAAGGATTCCCATTCAACAACAAGATATTTACACGTTACCGTGTGAAAGTTACTTGTACATCGAAGGACGGGTATTAAAATTGGATGGAAAAACTGCTTCAAAAGTTCCTTTTATAAATAACCCGATGGCATATCTTTTTGATGAAATAAGATATGAAATATCAGGAGTGACGGTTGATTCGACAAAAAAGGTTGGTATAACAACTACATTAAAAGGATTAACATCATTAACACCGCATGAGAAGAATTCGATAGTCACCGCCGGATGGGTTGCCCCCGATAAAGACACGATAACACCGGATTCCAACGGTCACTTTGATTTTCATGTACCTTTACGATTGCTTTTGGGATTTGCTGAAGATTACAAACGAGTAATAATAAATGTCAAACAAGAGTTGGTATTACTCAGATCTTCAACTAACAAGGACTTGATACTTGCAGACCCTGAGACTACGGAAGATAAACTGCAATGGCAACTGCAGTTGGATAAAATTGTGTGGAGAGTACCTCATGTAAAATTGGCCGATGAGCACAGAATCATATTGTTGAGAAAGTTAAAATCTGACCGTGATATTGTAATGCCATTCCGAAGTTGGGAATTCCATGAATACCCTACACTACCTCAGACAGAATGACAAACATGGACTGTCAAGACATCAACTTACTTGGAACGAGCAAGGTACATAATACTCGGTTTTCAAACTAAGCGAAAAGATGTTATCACTGCAAATGCTGGTCAATTTGATCACTGTAAGATAAAGAATTGTAAAGTTTTCCTAAACTCTCAATTCTTTCCGTATGACAATTTAAATGTCATGTTCAGCAAAAAACGTTTTTCCATTTTATACGATATGTATGCAATATTTCAATCGTCATATTATGGAAAGACTAATACACCACTATTATCACCTGACCAGTATTATTCCAAGGCTCCGATAATTGTAATCGATTGTTCAAAACAAAATGAATCGGTAAAATCATCAAGTGTGGATATAAAAATTGAAATGGAATTTGAAGAACCAGTAGCGGATGGAACTTCGGCATACTGTCTAATTCTACATGATAAAATAGTTATTTACACACCGCTGACCGGAATTGTGAAGAATGTACTTTAAAAAGAATTAGTACAACGACTGCAGATTTTTGAGGTTAGAATTATCTGCCTCAATTTTTGAGGGTAGTATTTCGTTTGTGAAAGACAAGTTGAAAACAAACAATTATGTAACTGTATAAATTTCAAGGATTTTACGAAAAATATAAAAGCGAGAAAATAATTAGTGGGAACTTCATTCTATCTTCAACCGTCGTATGGGAAACATCGTTCGCAAGATGAATTCTACTAACGGAGAAGAAAATACACCTCTAATGGATGATAATAGTTCAGATATAGAAAAACAAGTTGAACGAGAAATGGATGAGTTCCTCAAGTTTAACAAACATAAGAAGAGAGAAGAAGAAAAAGAAGAAGGAGAAGCTGAAAAAGAAGTAAAAAGAAAAAAGGTTGAAGTTAACATTACAACTAATATTTTAACATAAGTATTTCTTCGGATTTTCTACCCCATTTCTTCATGCATGACGAAAAGTATTTCAGTTGGAATTTTAAAATCATGGATTATTCACCGATTGTTATTTTAAATCATGGAAATAAAATGGTTACATTCACTGACACTTCTTGGGAATCATTTATGAAACATTTACATCTTTTGGAATGCTATTTGAGTAACAACACATTTGGAAGAAGAACAAGATTAAGTTTATTGGAATCAAATATTGAAGTTGATGTAGTGAAACATCGTGGGAGACAAATGGTTCGCTTCAGAGATTTAACTAGACATGATGTAAAATTACATTTGACTAAAGAAGAATTTTACACTTTAAGTTGTACTACCGGTCCCGTCACCAGATATTTGAAACAACTAATATTTTCAAGTGCAATAATCAAAGGCTACCCTATCTAATTGATACATTGGACAGACAACCTTTTGTTCCAATTTTATACGGTCCCGTGGATACTTCAATTTTTAATCGAATACCTCAAGAAGTGGATATGTGGAGACAATTGAACAACTATCACACCAACTTTAATATCGATGAAGAAGCGCAAGAAGTTAAAGAAGAACAATCGTGTCTGTAATACAAGTCAGTTGCTGACGAGACTTCATCATGAACAAACGGGTTTCGTTTTCTAATGCGCCACATATAATGGAAGTTAAAAGAGGTATAATTGAATTTCAAGCTTTTCGAGGAAACGATGGAAATTTTATCATAAAAGAATTAGTAATTTTGGATATGAACACATCTGTAGTTTATCATTACTTATTCAAACCTCCATTACCAATCAATAGACCAACAACTAAAGCGAAAGTTACAAACAAATGGTTGTACAAACATTTTCACAACTTAAGATGGGATGAAGGTTTTATTAATTATAACATGATGCCGCACATTATGAATCATTACTGCAAAGAGTTCAAAACTATCTACACAAGAGGATTGGAAAAGCTAATTGGATACAATCATTTACAAGCAACGAAGTGATAAATGCAATAATAGATAGAGATTTCCAATGCTACTTCAATGAACTTTGTATTTCATCAAAGAGTTTTAAACATCGAAGGTCACAGTGCGCTTTGAAGAATGCCTACCGCTTGAATAATTTCCTTCAACAGAATGGTGGGGGTAATGTCGATTATAAAAGTGAGAGTGCTACCATGACGCAGCATGAGTATTACTCGAACCTCCGAAGAGACAACATCTCCAACGGACATTCTTATTAACAAGAAGATTAACAATAACATCAAGATGGCATCGCAGAACTTTCTTCAAAATTTGGTTGATCAATTCAACGCTCATTCTAAATCAACAATCTTACCGACGAAGAGATGTTCTGAACTAAAAGAAGAAAAACATTACATCATACATACAATCAAGAAGATGGACACTTCAGTGGGTGATGCTATTAATTGCACATTGAGCGAGGCGCCGTATACAGTTGGTGACGAACCGAAGTTTCAAATCTTCCTACCGAAACGTTTGTACAACTTCTACAAAATGAAGATCTTCGTGTTATTCAACCTGGCGCACTCTATTTGGTTTCACACGGACCGAGTGGAAACAACTCAACTGAACTAACTATTCATGTAACACCTACTACTAACTAGTTTGTACATAACATTGTAAATATATGTGTTTGTAATGGTTTCTCAATAAATATGATGTAAAACAAAAAATATTAAAAGAAGCAACATATTGTTATGTCTTTGTACATAGCAATATGTTGTTTTTTTTTTAAATTCCACGGGACGACCTTGACCCACTTTTGTGTGATAATAAAAGTGAAAATCACTTGTGAAATTCATCAGTCTACGACTACCTTTCATACCGTACACATCTCGCTCTCTATCACTAAATACAAAACTTCAACATGTCCCTAAAGGTCAAGTGTGCATCTTACGATACCAACACCATTACGAGTTTTGAACAACTTGAAGATTTAACCAACGAAATGCGAGTTTTACTTACCGGTGGTTATCACTTAACTGTTGATGTTAGTGCTACTAATGTAAGGATGTTTACTAAAACAAAATACTGCGATGATGAAGTATTTCTTTCTACTCAACCTACAACATCTTCATCGCCGACTGGTCAACATAACATCAAGTTCCACAAGTATTACCAATGTTAAATAACTTTTAACAAATAAAACTAAGGAATCACGTGATCAATGTCAAGTTGATAAAAAAGGGTGTGATACTTGTATAACTAATCATTCGCTTCCCGACTCTCGCTGCGTCAACACCTATTTTTAAAGATGTTATACAGAATGATGATTGAACTTGATGGAAAAATCTATGGAAAAGATTACAACACCGTTGAACAAATGAATGAAGATTTAGATATATTAACCCGAGAAGGATATCAAGCTAAATTAATTTTAAAATTTCATGAAGTACATCCACTATCGACTGAAGAACTTATCGCTATGGCTAAAGCGGAGAGAGAGAAAAATTCTGAAGAAAACAAACAGGAACAAACAAAGTCTGAAGAAAATAAACAGAAACAAACTTCTTAAGTATCAATATTCCTTACATTAGTAAGGTATAATTTTTTAAACTTCGTTTGGATGACCTTGAAATTACCCCCACCACTTTTTGTAGTACATAAACTGACTATTCAACACTATACACTCTTATTCTTTCACTGGACTCAGCAGCGTCAACATGGAAGAACAAAAGTACAAGTACGAACCTCGTTACTGTTGTGAACAACAGTGTACAGATTTAGGACCAATGATGGTGGACGGGTTAGCTTGCACTAAATGTGAATTTTTCGGATCTTGTTACTGCAAATGCAAAACAAAACAACTACCGCACCGGAATTACGAACTTTGAAACTTTACAAATCAAGATATTTTCATACATGCTGTCCTCAAAGATGTTTCAAACTTCATCCTCTCGATCTAGCTCATTGTCAACGCACCAAGTCTCATCAAGATGATTTTTGTACACATATGATAAAAAGATGTAAATACAGGTCGGATTGGTATTCAGATCCTGTTGAACCATGTAATTTCAGTTTTACACTCTTTTTTAAAACTTCAATTGGATGACCTTGAGATTTCCCCCACCATTGGTTTTTTAGATTTCCCCCACCATTTTTTTTTAGATTTCCCCCACCATTGGTTTAAGTTTCATATCTTATTAAATCCACCTTTGAATCATTTCACTTCCAACATTCTAACTAACAACATGGGAACACCTTTCGTCAGGTTTCAACATATAATAACTGAGAGGGAAGAAATGGAAGAATTGTTTCAAAACTTGCTCGCTATGATGGATAGATATTATATGAGATAGATCAGAATTGATGTTCAATATTTACGTCCTGGTGAATTATCTTCATCATCTTCATCATCACAGAGTGAGGAGGACGAGACAACTACTCCAGCTAAGATATTTGAATTAAAAGACGAAGAAGAAGAACTTAGCTTTTTATTTAATCATAAGCTCGCCGTTAAATAAGCCCCCTCCCTTGGCGGCGTTCTTATTTACTCGCCGACTCTCCAACGATGAACAACTCTCCATTGGCACGGATGAATTCTAGTTTTGAAATAAACTCTAAAGAAGAATTGCTAGAAATATTTAATACTTTACACGAAATTGTTAATAAGTTCAACACTGTTAAAATGAATTTGGAAATAACTTACGCTTGTCCTATTTGTGATCGAGTTGAAAGTTCTGATGAATATAGTTTACTAAATCTTACTCCACTTACACCTCTACAATCGGACACAACAACAACAAGTACTGAACCGAATGATGAGCGACCTCCTTCCCCCACCACTTCTTTGTAATTCAACTTCCCCCCACCACTTCTTCATTTAACTAACGTTTCTCGCTTTCGCTTCTCATTCCGTCTCCAACATTTGAACTATCAACATCCCTTGTTTCAAAATTTCAAACACCAAAACAACACTCATGATGGATATGATGGCTGAAGTTCCCTTCGTCACAAGGATGGAAGAGGATAAATTGAAATTGGAAATTAAACGATTGGAAATGGATCGGGAAAACCAACTCGAGATGTTACGTCTCTTCAAACTTTTCAAATACATCATCTGGGGACTCTGCGTTTACCTTCTCCTCGTCGTCGGCGTTTGTTTTTACAACTCCATAGTTCATCACAAAAATTCAACCTGTATAAATCCTGGTATTGCACATTGATTGTATTTGTTTTTACGAATAAAGTTCAAAAGTTTTTTCTACCTATCCCGCTATCACCGGGTAGTTCAACTCTTGGAACTATTACTCTGGTGGTAGCGGGGTAGGATTTTTTAAAACTTACTCGGGATGGCCTTGACATACTTTCCACATCCCAGTTATAAATTTGAATTTCAGTTTTGTACTAACTTTTAATTTATGCGCAAATTTGGTTCAACCGAGCGCCATCTCCACTCCCCCCATTGATTAATTCACCATCTGACAGGCCGGAAGCCCTAGGCCCCCATTAACTGGCATCTACAGTCACGCATATATTTCGACGCGTTATGTTTCATTCTTCATTCTTATTCTATCTTCGGAACTTAACACATATATTTACCTTCTCCCTCTCTCTTGTTATTGCTGCACAATGTTTGAACTGACTTTTATTTTCGTTCAACTGTTAGAGTTTTGTTAACACCGTCGAATTACAATTTTGAACTAACTTTTAATTTATGCGAAGTTTTAATTCAACCCTGGTTAATTTATGCGCAAATTTAGTTCAACCCCCAGTTGTTGAATTTCAGTTTTGAACTAACTTTTAATTTATGCGCAAATCTACTTCAAACGCTCACCCCACCTCCACCCCCTCATTTAATAATCGACCGGGAGCTGCCTGCCCCGGCGCGTAACGTCAGAGGGCATGTAGCTGGTTTTGAAAGTGGCTTTTCCCCACTACTTTTTGAGGATCGTAGCTGTTTACAAAGAAAAAAATATTATATTAAATGGGATGTATGATAAATTATTAATCAGTTCGTTGAGAACTTAAAACATCTATGATTATCTCAGTGTTCCAAAACAATCTTCTAAACTTACACCTAAGTTACTTTGACTTAATAACGGAACCACGTCGGATTAAATTTTCACACGGGCATATCGCTCTGTTTATTGGTTGCTAAACGAGCACCAACCGGAAATAACGTGATATTATCACGTGATCCAAAGATATTTCCGGTACACCGCAATCTGACTTGGATTAGCAGCTGATAGTTACCGACCTTACCCTTGTATTTCACTCAACATTCGTACATAAAATTGAAACTTCTCGTATTATAGGGTTGCTAATAAGTGTTCTATTAGTATCCTACACTAATAGCTATAGTATATAAATATTATGTAATTTGATTTATTAGTAAAAATCATTACTTAATTGTTTTATTTGAAAGTTAAGGGAGAAAAGAGATAAAAGATTAAAAGGTTACTAGTACATGTGTTGCTCGAAATCGAGCAATTTATTTTAATACCGAATGTTACTTTTATCTCTAAATCATTGACGTCCGACCAATCCAATATTGTGAATATCTGCAATCACCAAAAATACACGTATTTACAGCTGATTATTAACAGATGTTTAAAATGCTTTATTCAATCCCAATGTTATTTAAATGGGAAATTTTGAGATTTCTATGGTGGATAACGCCTTTATTTTCCGTCAGATTCTCATAATTTTTTGGCGGAAACAACTACAGACCAAGCCCTATTAAACGACACCAAAAACTTGAAAATCGGTTGAAAATTGTAGGAGGAGTTCTCAAGACAAAAAAACCCTTAGCGTATTAAATAAGTATAGATTTGTGGTACATTCAGTTGTGCCCCTGTTCCGTTGCCTAAAGCAAACTATATTTTTTAAAGTAACTATAGCGTGCTAAAATGATTTCATGGGAATTTTGACTTTCTCCCCCTATACCATATTATATGGAGAAAATATTTTTTTCGTCAAAATTTTCGAATTTGAGTTGTTGGTGGATTTATCCATTGTGGAGCCTCCTGAGTCCAAAAAAGTGGTTTTCAGAGTGATGTCTGTCCGTGTGTGTGTGTGTGTGTGTGTGTGTGTGTGTGTGTGTGTGTGTGTGTGTGTGTGTGTGTGTGTGTGTGTGTGTGTGTGTGGACAGGTTCCGCCATATTTGTGGGGCCAAGTGTGTGAATTTCACCTGAGTGCGGGGCCTTCTGAAACTGTGGGGCCATACACACGGCCCCACAAAAATTAATTTTTTTTATTTTGAGCTAAAATTCTACTTTTTATGGTCGAAAAAGTCAATAATCGTTAGGTTAGGTTAGTTTAGGTTAGGTTAAGTTAGGTTGGGTTAGGTTAGGTTAGGTTAGGTTAGTTAGTTTAAGTTAAGTTAGGTTAGATTTTTTTGTATGGCCCCACAAAACAAAATGGCCCCACAGTACCTGTCAAATGCACATACATGGCCCCACAAATAGATGTGTAATCCCAAGGCCCCACAAATATAGGCGAACAAGTTTCTGTGTGTGTGTGTGTGTGTGTGTGTGTGTGTGTGTGTGTGTGTGTGTGTGTGTGTGTGTGTGTGTGTGTGTGTGTGTGTGTGTGTGTGTGTGTGTGTGTGTGTGTGTGTGTGTGTGTGTGTATGTGTGTGTGTGTGTGTGTGTCCAAACCCATGATAATTCCAGGTGTTTTTTCATTTTTTTTAATTTTGGTTTTTTAAGGGTAGTTTAACCCCAAAAACCCTCAAAAAACGTGAAAAATCAAATTTTCTCTAAAACAGCTCTAACTGTTTTGATTAAAATTTTGTGGTTTATTATGGTTAAAATGCTGAATAAAATGACACCAACCGCATCTCCGAGAAAATGCGCGTTCAAAAGTTATACAATAAAAAGTGTTTCAAAAATAATTTTCAAAATAGCTGTTGCCTTGAATTAAGTTTTACCTATCACCATTAAATCAAGCTCAAAAAACTAAATAATCCAGTATTTTAAATAATTGCTCTACGTTAAGTGGTTGCGGAGAAAATTCAATTTTTCGTTTAGCGGTAAACGCAGTAAGTTGTTAAAAGTCGCAGACGCACGAAGGGTCAAACAAGCGTTGCTCAGCTGGTAGCTATCCGACTGAGTCATCAAGACATTACTGTTTGAAGCTTTTAACACTTTTTTATATTGTTGGGAGAAAGTATGTGTCAGTTAACTGATACTGTTTATCAGTTACTTTGATATCCAAATATCCAAATATTTTAAATCAAACATTTCAAAATATTTCAAATATTTCAAATATTTTGATATCCAAATATTTTATTTGGATTAAAATTACAATTGTTTAGTTTTCCAATCAAAAAAATACATCAAAAATAAAAATAAAAATGTAATATATTCCGAAGTTGGAGAGTTACTGATAAATTACAAATGGACTTTGTGTTATATGATAAGCTTGCAACTACTAAAACTACTGATATATTAATCTATTAAATGTTTTAAGACTCATAAAATAAGTCATAAAAAATAAAACAACAGTGCAAAAAGAATAAGAAGTCCTACGAGCAGGTTTTTATACATTTATTATTACTAGGGACCGCCTGCTGGTCGAAATTCGACCAAAAATCCAGTTGATCTTGAGCCAATTAGCTTTAAAATCTTCATAACTGAAACATCTGTTCTTCCTGATTTGTTAGTTTTTGTTATTGCAACAACTGTCTAATGATTTAATCAATTATCCTTCTCCCATAAGATTAACATTGAAATTTTGGAAGCCTGTAGGGCGAAGCCCTGGTGGCCAATATGAATTATAATGGGATTCTGCTCATCTACAGGACACTACCTTTCTAACGGTATGCCCGGCTTTCTCCTACGACGCGCACAAGCTAAGAAAAAAGGAGGAAAAGAAACATGCTTGCCTATTAATATATAGATTTATAACTTTTTTATTAATTGCAAGACTTTAGGTACTACTTCAACTCAGAGACATAGGTTACATCAGTTGTGTTAGTTACAAGCAGCAGAGACTAAAAATATACTCGATCGATTGTAGAAATGTATACCTGATTTTAAAAACAATTAAACTTTATTTTTGTTTACTTGTCTAATATCAAGATTTTTACTAATACCAAAACCCGAGAGTGTTTGAAAAATTTTGCATTTTTTATTTCCCCTTAAATGATGTAATTGTGAACAAATACTTTATGTGTTTTATAGTTTCTATAAGTCTCAGATTGTTTATTTTTTTAACACTTAGTTTTTTCACTTAAATTAAAATCCAACAAATAGTCAAATACCTCTTAAACCATCTTTCTTCTTAGAAGGATCGTCTTACGGGTTACATGGAAATTGGGAGCTAGAAACAATTTGCATTCAAATAGGGTCTTGACGCGGTTACGTGGGTGAAATCAGGCCCAGCCTCTTCTGAGTCTGTCTACTGTGATGTGCCATATTAGATATATGACGATATTAGTTACTTCCATATTAGTTAAGGAGAAATGTTAGTAAAAGCGAAATGTAAGCCTCTAAAATAGGATAACAACTGTTATTATTCTTTATACAGGGTGTTTCAGAACTCCCTGCCAATATTTTAGGGCATGTTTCTGCCCAATATTTTAGATATGTTTCTGGGTTAGAAACATATCTAAATATCATATTTAAATTGTCCGGAAGTCTTTAGTTACTCACACAGCCGCCATTTTGTTTTTTTCACCTGATAATTTTTATTTACGTTACGGATGGTTGTATTTAGATTATATTTGGTATGAATATTTACCATACCAACGTACATTTCCAGAAAAAAAAAAATTTTCCACTGTATATTTTCAAAATGGCGGCCATTTTAAATTTTCAAACTCATCTCAAAATATGTAAATTTTATAAAAATTTTACAAGCCAAAAAAAGTTGACAAAATTAAATTATCTAACAAATAGTACCAAGTTTGTAAGGATCTGACTACAAATAACGGAGTGATTGTGATTAATCAAAGCAAATTAAAGCCGTTTTAACAGCAAAGTCAATGTTTACATGGAGTAAAATTGCAATAACTCCGTTATTTGTTGTCAGATCCTTACTTACCATTGGTTAGATAATTTAATTTTGCAGCTTTTTTGTGCCTTGTAAAGTTTTTATAAAATTTACCGATTTTGAGATATTTGAGTTTGAAAATTTAAAATGGTTGCCATTTAGAAGATATACAGTGGAAAAAAATAATTTTTTCTGGAAATGTACATTGGTATGATAAATATTCATACCAAATATGAACTAAATACAACTATCTGTTACGGAAATAAAAATTATCATGTGAAAAAAAAAACAAAATGGTGGCTGTGTGAGTAACTAAAGACTTCCGGACAATTTAAATATAAAATTTTGATAAGTTTCTAACCCAGGCCCAGGAATATTGGTAGGGAGTTTTGAAACACCCTGTAGAACAGTAATTTGGAATGTTTTTTATTTATTTATTTATTTATTTTTTGTATTGGACATATTTGTTTTGTTTTTGTTGATGAGTGTACTCTCATAAACAATTAAATTTAAATTGAACTTTTTTATTTTATACTTACAGGATTTTTATTGAAGCTTATATATTTTAGAAAAATGAGTAGGAGAAGGAGAATTTAGATGAGTATGAATTCCAAACCCTAGCAAGGTTATTGTATGCGGAATATTCCATGAGCAACAACTACTAAGACTAACATTCGACCAACCTGGAATGCCTTTCATCTGAGAAATGCTGAAAATTAGCTTTGAGCATATCGTTTCTGCCTCAGATGTTTCGAGTGTTTTAATAGCACAGCAAATATTTTATTTTTATTAAAATAAATACATCCTATCTTTTTAGCTTATATTACTTACAAAAAATAACCATATTGTGTCTAGCATTGAGAAAATAGGACAGGAAATGTTGTTCATATTGTTTTAAAGAGTAGGGTATATAAATTAGGGTATGTAAGCCTTTAATTTTTTATAAAGATCAAATAACTGTATGCAAAATTATTAATGAACTGTCTGAAGACCAAGATTATCGATTCATCATAATCACCTTTTCTGTAGGAAAGAAACTGAATGTAATACTTATATATTACAGATAAAACATATTTAGAATTCCGATAACATTTTGCTTATTATATTAAAACTCAAATTTTTTATTATTACTTTAATTGCCATAACAGTAGTTTGTGCAACGATTGTGTACATTTACAATATGGTTGTGCAGCCGCGAGCTTTCTCAGGTGGCAGGGCCAGTAGTTTCCTGTGGCGAGTTTTTCAAGTACTTTCTATTAGGTGACACGCAGGCCCTGCAGGCGTTTTACAATTTTTCTTCGTACAATTCTCGTGGGAAAACTGCATTAAATGAATCTTCTAATTTTTGGGATTTCATTTCCCGCTTTATTGTTTTCAATTATGACATAATTTCAACGTCAATTCCATTTGAATCTAAATAGTCAAATAATAATCATTCTGAGCAATTTTTTTTTTTTATATTTATATTAAATTTTAAATACTCTACCGGAATTTTAGCTCTACAGATGGAATAGGTTTCATGTGAGATGTAAGTTAGAACTCGAGCGAGCGAATGGAAATTTACTAGAATAATACAGTACTATGTAAACCGCTGAGCCTTTACGACTGTGGTTATAACAAAAAGAGTTGTTTCCCAAATATGAATATTAGAATAAATGAAAACGTATCATTTGAAAAGTCCATGTCCATTTGAATTGTCATAATATCAAATAATTGTTTACTATTATACGAGTAAGGTATTTTTGTATGTATGCACACGGATTTTAAAAACGGCTCGAACGATTTTTTCTAACTTTGCATATAACTTAGGGGATAAAAATAACATAAGTTCAGGCCACTCTGTTAGGAAAAATCTTATTTTCTTATAATCATTAGTTGAAATAAAAAAAATAAAAAATTAACATTGATCTCATAGAGTTAAAAAACAAAGAAATAATTAAAACATCTGACTTAACTGTCAAAGTGCAGACCATGTGTTCCAGTATAAACATATTGTTTTGAATGGCAGCCAGTTAACAAATTATTAAATGGCGCTACTTTATAATAAAAACCATTTATCATTTTTAAATCGTACTTCATACTGCTGAATATTAATGTTTACTAGAGATCACCTCCTGATCGAAATTCGATCAAAATTTCAGTTTATCTGGACCCAAGAAACTTAAAAACATTTTAGAACTAAAACATCTGTTCTTCCTAATTTTCTAGCAGTTGTTTTTTACAACAGCTGTCTAATGATTCATTCAATTCTCCTTTCTCCATAAGATTAACATTGAAACTTTGAAAGCCTGTGGGGCGTAGCCCTGGAGTCCGCTGTGAATTAGAATGTGATTCTGCTCATCTACAGGACTATACCTTTCTAACGGTATGCGCGGATTTATCCTACGATGCACACGAGCTGAGAAAAAAGGAGGAAATTAAACATGCTTGCGTATTAATTGAATTTTTTACTATATGGAACATAGAGTATAAAATTCTTTTAGATCGACTTTAAATTTCTCTTAGGTGAATTTTTGACTCCCAAAAGGCTTTTTTATTACTAATTTGATTTCAATGAAATTCTCAGGTTAGATTTTAAGTATTTTAAACTAGGTAATAAACTATAATCGAGCAATTATTTTCAAGTATTAAAAAAGCTTATTTTCCGTAATTTTTGACAGAACTTTAGTTGTTTAGGCTACATGGTTTGACTAATGTAGTTGCTATGATCAGTTTATATTCCCCCATCGCAGCTGAGTTGTTGCTGTGTATGCTGAAAACAACATAACCTTTTCTTGTTTATATCTGCTCGAAGTTATGTTACGTTTTTAAATAAAATTTAATTGTTATTTTGACAGACCTGTTTGTTAAATCAAATAGATCAACACTGATGTTTACTTGTTGAAGCTATAAATTATAGTCTACCAAAAGATAGGCATGTTGATGTGGAATGAATTGGTGTCGTACGGAATTATGCGATTAACTAATTTATGGGATACAACTAATATCTATTTGGGAGAAAGATTTAAATTGAACAACTAATTAGAATGTGCTGTGCCATTGTAGCCTATGTCTCAAGTAACAAAATATGCATTAAGTGTTAAGTAAGCGTAATTCTACAATACTTAAATTACTTGATTTTTATTAATTTTGATTAATTAATCATGGATTTTAAATTGTATTGTTTTTTTCGCTCTACAATCTATTTACCTTTAATATTGTAAGCATAATTATTATTAAGTTACTTGCTTGTTTTGAGGTCTTAGCTAAAATCATTCTTTGTGTGTATTTATTTGTAGGCTAGGCCTAGGATGTACGCCGGTTGACTTCGGACGGTTTGATGACGTTCCACTCTTCACATTCGAGGAAATGGAAACCTCCGTTCTCTCCCTAAAGAGCAACAAGGCTCCTGACCCGGACGGGATTCCCAGCGAGGCTTTAAAGAAAGTATTTTCAATTAATGCTGACTTGTTGTTGAGAATGTACAACGCCTGTTTGGTAGAAGGGGTGTTTCCGGCTCCCTATGGAAAACCGCAAGACTTGTACTGATCAGCAAGGGCAAAGGTGATCCCGAGCTGTCGTCGTCCCACAGGCCTTTCTACACGTTGGACACGGCTGGGAAGCTGTTCGAGAAGCTGATCCGTTCCCGCCTGACCTCTGCCATGGAAGCTGCCGGGGACTCATGACCCCGTCAGTATGGCTTCAGAAAGGGACGGTCAACGATTGACGCTATCACCGAAGTCCATGGAGAGCTGTGAAGAGAGTCGAGAGCCACAACCATTTCTCTCGCTGAGTAGTGCTTCTTGTTACGCTTATGTCAAGAATGCCTTTAACTCGGCGAGGTGGGTCGATATGTTGGATGCGCTTCGCAACACCTTTCGCGTTCCTGCATATATGTTGCGACTCATTGAGGATTATCTCCGCTCTCAAAGCCTTATTTACGACACAAGGGACGGAACGTGGACGATGGAAGTCACTTCTGGTGCCGCGCAAGATTCAATACTCGGCCAGGATCTCTGGAATGTTGCCTATGACAGCCTCCTGAGGTCGGAGATGCCTGAGGAAACCTCTTTGGTTGGGTACGCCAATGATGTCGCAGCTCTCATTGTCGCACGCAACGTTGAGCTGGCCCAACTAAAGTTGAACCGAGTCATGCGTGTGGTCAACACATGGATGTCCGATCACGGTCTCTCGCTTGCTCTCCGTAAGACGGAGATTGTGATATTTACGAAGAAGAGGATAGACACCGTCATTCTGTTCCGAGTGGGAAGGGAGGTGGTCCAATCAATTCATGCTGCTAAGTACTTCGGGATTATGGTGGACACCAAGTTAAGCTGGAGGGATCAGATATTCCGTACGGCGGACAAGGCCGCTAAGGTAGTCACTTACCTTAGTAGGCTGATGGCCAGTGTCGGGGTTCCACGATCCAGCAGAAGACGTCTGTTGATGTCCGCGGTTCAGTTCGTGCTTCTTTATGGAGCAGAGGTGTGGGCAGACGCTCTCGATAAAGAGTAGTACAGGTTGTGACTCGCCCGGGTTCAACGTTGAGCGGCGCTCGGGGTGTGTTCCGCCTACCGGACAGTGTCCGAGCCTGCCGTCCTGGTGGTCGCCGGAGTTATCCCTGTCAAGCTCTTGGCAGGAGAGAGGAAGGCAATTTATCAGAGACAAGTCGAGATTGGCAAGGACACGGCAAGAACAGCAGAGCGCTCCCGAACCTTCCAGCAGTGGCAACACAGCTGGGAGCACGACACCCGAAGACGATGGACTGCGCGACTTATCAAGCACGTCCAACCATGGGTGGAACGGCGGCCAATTCTTTATTTATTGCTCGGGCGTTCCCGACGATGCGGAACACACATTTTTCCGCTGCCCATGCTTGGAGGATGAGGGCAACTGGGATTGTTTATCACAGTTCGTGCGGGGCATCCTTCTGGAAAAGAAACATGATCTGGACCGCGAAGTGGCCCAGATCCCTTGATCGATTGGCTGGATAAGGAGTGAACCCCACGGGCATAAGCCAAATTTAATCCTAGCCCTACGTAATGTGATAAACAACTCCAGGTTAGAATCCTAAAGAGTAGAGGCGAGGTTTTTTAGTGGGTAAACCCGTTTTTCGGGGAGTCCCACACTACAGGCTTGCCACCTGTGTGCGTAATGCATTTTTCTTACCTCTCCCTCAAAAAAAAAAAAAAAAAAAAAAAAAAAAAAAAAAAAAAAAAACATAAAAAGCGTCACCTAATAATTCAAAAAGTGAGTAAAAAATTCTTGTACGGGACGGACATCGGAGCGTATTCCTAGTATATAGATAGATAAAAGAAGTCAAAAATAAGTATAAAACAACTAATCAATTTGTAGAATTACATTTGAATTTAAAAACAAAACATCAATAAGAATTATAAAAAACAGCTGTAAACTAAAATTAGAATAAACGTGTTTCAGATGCAACAAGTGCTTTAACAAATTGAAACAGTCTGAAAGGCGAGTGAGCAGAGCGAATGAGCTCGCCTTGAACAAGAAATAAGCCTTTTTGCACTGGGCATCTTAGCGCACTGTCTGTAACTAATATTAATATAAGAAATATTATTGTTTGAGTTTACCGAGCAAATGCATCCCCCCAAATGGCGCCCAGGTAATTTTCTAAAAAAAGAGCAAATAAATGTACACCAATATTTTTTAAGTGTATGAAGAACAAGATTATATAGTATTCCAAAAGTCTCTTAAGCATTAAACCTTAGGTGATTAAATTAAGCATTAAACCTTAGGTGATTAAACCTCACCCCTAGTATTGATAAAGCAGGGTTAAAATTGAAACTATATAAAGCAAGTATACCTTGTTCAATGTATTTGGCACCCACTAATGAAAAAGAAATTCAAAATATAGTAAAAAATTTACCAAATAAAAAGTCAGTTGGCTACGATGGAATATCACTTAATGTTTTGAAAAATGCATAACAACAATCTCACCTTGCTTAAATTATATATTTAACCAATGTTTACATTACGGAATATTTCCAGATCTTCTAAAACAATCCACAGTGGTCCCAATTAAGAAAAATCCAAAATTAAAAACTATTGATAATTATCGACCAATATCTTTACTTCCTGTTCTCTCTAAAATTCTTGAAAAAATCTTATATGACAGAATTGTAAGCTTTATTTCACAAAACAAAATCTTAAATGAAGAACAATTTGGATTTAGAAAAGATAAATGTACTCTAAATGTTTTAACAAATTACGTAAACATAATATCTAAGAACATAGAGGATAAAAATTATATTTCTACCGTACAGTGTGATCTTACAAAAGCGTTTGACAGCATAAATCATAATATATTATTGAATAAACTTGAAAATTATGGTATAAGAGGAATTGCTTATGATATTATTTCATCCTATTTAAGAAATAGAAAACAGAAAGTAATTTTAAGAATGAAAAATAATACTATGGCACACTCCCAATGGCAAATAGTCAATATAGGAGTTCCTCAAGGTTCTATATTGGGTCCGTTAT
>JAQYXR010000976.1:0-46552 GCA_030545055.2 Neoaliturus tenellus
AGTGCAGCGAGGGAGTTAATATTCTCTATGATAACAGTCACTTTAACTCATTACTTGAGCTTTGTGTCGCCCTTTGGAGTTGCACTTAATTTTGCGTCTTAAGAGGGATTTCATTAGCTACCTTGAAATAAGATTTTTTAACACAGTTTTCACTAGTTTAGTTTATGTTATGTTGGTTTTTGTGTAAGTAAAAAAATGTTTAACATTAAAAAAAATGTATCAGGAGCAAATTTAATAATCCGTACGGTTATTTTCTTAATTTACTTGCAGAGGATTATATGCATGATACTCCTTCGGTACTAAGCTTCGCTGTGAGATAGAACGCCATTTCAAATGCATTGTTTAGTAGTTAATCTAACTCTCCTACCTCTAACCTTCTTTACAGGATTCAACAACTTATTTTGTCTGCGGTGTTAAACATGACATCTAGTTCCACCATTATGTATTTTTCGTTAATTTCCCCTATATCAATTTTTTTTGCTTCTTTTATTTAATTTCTCTACAACTCGTATAGTTGTGCTTCTTTTATGAATTTAACAAATGATGTCAATATTAAGAGTTCTAAAGAGAACACGGCTTTAGATGTATTTATTTTACTCAATAGGGCCAATAAGTTAAAATTGGGGCAATTGGTTACTCTATTAATACGCCCTATACTACAGTAATCTTTCTTTACGTTAAACACATGTTAATACAAGTTTGGATATGATGCGAGTTTAATTGTACTCATACTGTAGTGAGTTATACAGTTAGTTATTTAAAAGGGAAAAACTAATCCGCTTATTAAAAATAATGTAATAAGATAGAGTAACGTCCTAAAGAGAGTTAACTAATGTAAGATTTTTCTGTAAAGTGTTCATCGAAACAATTCTCTTTTTATAACGCCTTCAAACTTAAGAATGCAACTTTGTTGATAGATGTGTATTGCGGTACATACAAACCGTATGTAATAGCGGTACATATATGTGGTATTAGCAGTTGTAATTATTATTGATTACATTACCATTGTTGCAAGTATGTTTATTATAACGATATGAGTAATTATATTGAGTCTTTGGCTAGTTTAAAGGTAAAATTTCAACTATAAAATTTCAGTTATATTTTAAGACCTAAGAAAACAATGGGTTTACAAAACAGACTAATTGAAAATTACTACTTTTAAATTAAATGATAGATTAAATTAAAAAATTTTAATTGATTAAAGATTGATTTAATGATAAAGTAAATTAAAGTAATTTAATTCTAATGTAAATTTAATTATGATGGTTGTTCAGCACGTGGAATCTACAGGTTGTTAAAGCATACTTTTTATTTACTCATGTAGCTGTACTTTTATTACTTTTATTACTATTTATTACTTTTATGTACTTTTTATTAATCGTGTAGCTGTGCAAAGTATACAACAAATCAAAATTCCTGGTACACTGCTGGAAGGAATTTTATTATGTTTTAATGAAATAGTGCCGGGTGTGCCGAGCATTTTCTCGGTATACTTGGTAAAACTTATGAGTCGAGCTCGTTCGCTTCATTCACCCACCAGACCAGAGTGTTGCTCTCTAGATTAAATTTAAGGAACCACAGATTATAAATGTAAAAACTTGGTTTATTTCTACAGTAATCTGCTGATTTTTGTTACATTTAATATACAGTTACAAAACATGCCTATAACAATAACGGGGGAAATTTGAAGGCCTAATGAGTGGTAATCGAAATGTTTCCCCCAGTCATGAAGCCAGCTCCAAAAGATTTCTTGTGGCAAAAACCCTTTTTTTAATTAAAATGAAATAAAATGAAAACCTCGGATGAAAAAGTTTTTACCCGTACAAACAGTGCTTGTTTTAGAATATACGGACCGATTTTTTGTCGATCCCCGATGATTGCTCAGGCCGCAGCTTGATCGATACGTGAAGGTGATCGTCTTTTGTCCTTGACTGTCCTAAACTGGTCGATGATTCACCTATGTATACTGTATTCTAAAGGTTAATGGGTTGGTGTACACACAGCCGCTCACGTTGGTCATTTACATACTCGACACGATACATGTTGATATTGCTTTTGTAAAATAGTTCTACTCCATATTTGGTGCAGAATAAATATTTGTCGGAACTTACTGTTGCTGATACATCAGAAAACATTAAGAGTCTGCAGTACCTACGTCATTTCGACGTTTTGTCCCATAAGAACAATGTAAATTTGAAACATTATTGTGAGTTTGTTTTTCTTCTGAAAATTGCAAACTTGATGTCATTTTAAATTTTACCATAGTGTCTTTCATTTTACGTGATTGGAAATTAATTTAAAAAACCATCCACTCGAATAATGAATAAAAACAATGTATATTATCACCGTTTTAATCCATGTTAACCCATTTTTAGGAGGTTAATTAAAAATTTATCCACGTCACATGAACCACCATACCATAATTGTGAACGTATTCAAGTTTCATGCGAATCCGATGCAAGATTATTGAGATAAAGTATCTCAAAGACATCAACAATTAACATTGTTCTTATGGACTAAAAATCAAGATGGCGGAGGTACTGCAGACTCTTAATAACGATTTTTACGTTGTTTTAAACCCATTGTTTTTTTCATACTTAAAGTTCTGTATCTATTCAAAAAGTATTACCTATACTTATCTGTTTAATTTATTAGAGAGAAGTCAAAGAACATAAATAAATGTATTATATTGTGATCAACAATATACCAAAGACCGCATTATTAATTTTCTAAACTAAATTTAAAAGAAAATTTTACCTTTCACTTCAAGGGATTAAAATTTTTTATATTTAAATGTCATTGCCTGAATTGGTTACATTTTAAGTACCTACTATATCAGTTAAGAATGGTTCAATACCGAACGAACTAGGGACGTTGTTTGATTTTCAACCTCAAGGGCTCGAGTTCTTGTTGAAATCCTGCAAAATAAAATAAAATTGAGTTAATTGATGACTTGCATGTTACCATGAACATCAATAGGTATTCAGCAAGGTTGCGAATTTACCGGGTGTCCCGCTTTTTCTTCGCCGCCTCACCGGGAGAGCCAAGAGGTCGTCTCGCCCAGTGGCTGCAACAATCACCTTGATAGCTAAAATCACCTTCACTTGCAAATCGCTGAGCCCTTTAACCCCAACCCCCCTTCTCCCTTCTCCGTTCTCCCTATCCCCTAACCCGCCCACCGTGGGGCTTACATTCTAACTTCGTGGCCTCACTCAAAACTGGCATGCCACAAACAATTTTACATTTCCATTTTATATACCCAATCTTTTTCTCATTTCACTGAATGACTTTCAACGAACATATCTATATACTGTAGTTTATTGAATAGCTTTAACAAATCTAGAGTCATCCGCTTACTTAAATATAGCTTATTTATGACAACAAATTACTGTCGAAATACTATATTGTTACTTGATAATCTTTTAGGGAGACGTGTTGTTACATTTATTGAAATTCGTATGACTCAATTTTCGTTCAATAGTCTTGCCTGGTAAACATATTTAATCTAGTAACATCCCCCCCCCCCCCCCCCTCCCCCCCCCCCCCCCCCTAGACAATTAGTTTATAATTACGTCGCCATTCAATAGCTGTGCTGTATTACTTCCTTCTGACGATTATATTTAATAGTTTTCTTCTTCAACCTATCCAAACTAATCATCAATCTCCTCAAAAGCACTATTTAATAAAACAACTTACATTAAGATTCTTTCAAAAGTTTACGATTCTGAATTGACATTTCCTAGAATTTTTACTAGCCATTTAAAAAACGAATAATTTTATGAATTTTAACTAAAAGCAATTTTTTGTATTTAAATTCGGTTTACTATGATTATATTTAATCATTTTTGTATATTAAAAATGGCAAAATCAGTCTATTAAAATGTATAAACCAATAATTTACAATAAACATTTTGTTGCCATGGTAATTAATTTATAAACCATTTGATCTTTAAAACTTTCGGTCTTGTGATACTAAATTTGAAATTAAAATTAAATCTTCAAAAAAAACACAGGAAGTCTGCGAGACATGTAACACTGGACATGCAGCAACAGAAGGGGTCCCCCGCCACCAGAGGAGTCGAAGTCGAAACATTGAGCACTGGACATACAGCAACAGAAGGGGGCCCCCGCCACCAGAGGAGTCTATGAAACATTGAACACTGGACATGCAGCAACAGAAGGGGGCCCCCGCCACCAGAGGAGTCTATGAAACATTGAACACTGGACATACAGCAACAGAAGGGGGCCTCCGCCACCAGAGGAGTCTATGAAACATTGAACACTGGACATACAGCAACCGAAGGTGGCCCCCGCCACCAGAGGAGTCTGTGAAACATTGAGCACTGGACATACAGCAACAGAAGGGGGCCCCCGCCACCAGAGGAGTCTATGAAACATTGAACACTGGACATGCAGCAACAGAAGGGGGCCCCCGCCACCAGAGGAGTCTATGAAACATTGAACACTGGACATACAGCAACAGAAGGGGGCCCCCGCCACCAGAGGAGTCTATGAAACATTGAGCACTGGACATACAGCAACAGAAGGGGGCCCCCGCCACCAGAGGAGTCTATGAAACATTGAACACTGGACATGCAGCAACAGAAGGGGGCCCCCGCCACCAGAGGAGTCTATGAAACATTGAACACTGGACATGCAGCAACAGAAGGGGGCCCCCGCCACCAGAGGAGTCTATGAAACATTGAACACTGGACATGCAGCAACAGAAGGGGGCCCCCGCCACCAGAGGAGTCTATGAAACATTGAACACTGGACATGCAGCAACAGAAGGGGGCCCCCGCCACCAGAGGAGTCTATGAAACATTGAACACTGGACATGCAGCAACAGAAGGGGGCCCCCGCCACCAGAGCAGTCTGTGAAACATTGAACACTGGACATGCAGCAACAGAAGGGGGCCCCCGCCACCAGAAGAGTCTATGAAACATTGAATACTGGACATACAACAGCAGAAGGGGGCCCCCCGCCACCAGAGGAGTCTATGAAACATTGAACACTGGACATGCAGCAACATAAGGTGGTCCCAATTATGTGTAATTATGATACATTCAAAATAAACTACATGTAAACACAAATATATAGTGTTTTGTTATAGTCAGGTGCAACCTCTACATTGAATGCTATAGTTCTGAGTTGGCCAATATATTGAGTAATAATTGTTTTGGTGAAGGAAAAAAGGAGTTAACTTTAAAAAAAAGTTTGGAAAAATAAAAAACGTTTAACCCGCAGAAAACAATCTTCATAAAAGTAGTAAAGGATTTAGGAGTATAAAAATTTTTAATGCAAAAAATGCAAATATATACTAATGCAATAGTTTATTAATTAACTAGTATTAATTATAGTTTAATGCAATAGTTTATACTGTACTAGAAATCGACTCCTGATCGAAATTCGATCAAAATTTAGTTGATCTGGACCCAAGAAGCTTAAAAACATTTTAGAACTAAAACATCTATTCTTCTTAATTTTCTAGCAGTTGTTTTTACAACAGCTGTCTAATGATTCATTCAATTCTCCTTTCTCCATAAGATTAATATTGGAACTTTGAATGCCTGTGGGGCGTAGCCCTGGAGTCCGATGTGAATTGGAATGTGATTCTGCTCATCTACAGGACTATACCTTCCTAACGGTGTGTGCGGATTTATCCTACGATGCACACAAGCTGGGAAAAAAAGGAGGAAACGAAACATGCTTGCGTATTAATATATAGAGTTTCAGATTCACTTAATAATTTGAATTTTCCCAGGTTATGTTTTGAAAGGGGGATCATTGCTAGGAATTATTATGAAAAAAATTAAAGTTCGTATGAATATCTAATAAAACCCAGCTTTAAAACCACTCAGAATTTCTTTCATAAATTAATCTGAGGTTCAGAACTAATTAAAATTCAACCGGTCTGTGGTAGACAGTAGTATCGTTTCATCTACACGGCTCCCTCTAATTAAACTTATCGGAGTCCGTTTTAAACACACCTAATTAATTGCAACAATTAATTTTCTTGCGAGAAATCTGTTTAGAAAAGCAGAGTTTGCATATCTACGGAAATACTCATTGTTTATTGTGAAAACATCTCACGTTTAACACACTTTAAATAACTGTAATTAGTCAAGTAAACTTGGTCATCCGACTTCCCAGCTTATTTATACTGTTCTTAACAAAATAACAGAACTAGATTTCTACTGGTGTTGTTTTATAAAATCTCTTTGAAAGTAGTTTCATTTCTCATGGTACTTAAAAATTAATTACCGTATTCATTTCAATGTATTCAGTTGTCATTTCACCTGGATGAGATTTGTTGTCTTTTTTGTAACAGTAAAATTTAAAATTTAATTTTTAAATAGTTTATTGAGCAAAACTATGCAACTGCAATATCATTGACAGTAAATTCATTAATTATCATGAGACTGTATTTATTAGAATGTTATTAATCATACAGTTAACATACAACAGATTTAGAATAATATACGGTAATAATGAACCATAGTGACTCCTGTATTAGTATTTATTTTTATTTTTAGCTTAATCACAAACCGAGCAACGCAAACAATTTGAATGAAACCATTTGACATTCTCATAATTAATAACCAACGTAGCCCATATTCAAACAGGTAAATATTTGTAAACATTCCGAAAATTCTGGTAATTAATTAATCACCGCCCCAACATCGCTGGAGCGTCTGGGGCGTAACAGTTACGCAACTAGTTGGTCGCCATCTTGATTCGATTTACTGAGTGATACTTGGATGTTTGATACCGCTGTCTCTCTCAAGCTCTCAGGTTGGAGTGCCACCATGTTGGTTAATAAACCAATATGTTGATAATAAAACAACATGTTGGTTAATAAAATAACATGGCGGTATTATGGGAAATATCCCAAACAACAATGATAAATTTGTTCTTACCTAGAGGCCTAACATCTTTATTTTTGTCCGATCTGTTCAAAATTAATTGTATTTGATTTTTTATTAAACTTACCATATTTTGTGAGATAGATTCTTTGTAAAGTATTTTTTAAATGACTGTAACAAATCTTTAGAAGGTAACCCGTCCTGATGAAACTTATATTTAAAGCTATGAACCATAACTTTCTGATAGTAAAAAAAGAAGTTATTGCGTTTCCCGATTAACAGTACTTTTATGGAAGAAACCAATCGGGATTGCCTCCCACGCCCTCGTAGGGCACTGGGGCGCAGTTAGATTCACTTCTATTCATAGCTTCATTTTTTATACACATTTCGAGACATTTTAAACAAAATGTAAAAACATTTTATTATTATAAACTAATCGCCATAAAAATATCCCTATTAGCCTAATTTAATATGTAGACTTTAAATATTTTGGTTCATTTTTAACCATCGGTAAAAAATTTGTTATTGTCATTTTTTGGAATACGTCATTGAAAAAAAATCTGTCACTTTCCAAGTCAGTCATCTGAATCGATTGGATTTACGAAAACTATGGCATTTCTCATAAATCCATTGGCTAAGAATAGTTTGTTAAACCTTTATATGCGTACAAGTTGTGTAAAAGGTGGCAAATGGCATGGTTTATCAAATATGCTGAAGAAAAAGCGATGTTTGAGAATTTCGGCAATAACGAATGAAAAGCATTATTTACTATAGTCAAATGAGGGTTACGAACGTGTAATTTCAGTTTCTGCGATTAAACGGACGGCTACTCTTTAAATCTTTGTTTTAATAGGTAAAGAAATGCTGTATAACTTGTTACTGCTCTCCGGATAATGCTCTCTGGAAAGTTTATACAAATTTTGTTTCTCCTCCTATTTAATTTCCTTTTTCATCCTGTAGGAAATTCTTATATTAAGTGTGTAAAACTTATAAATGCCAAATCTGAATGGTCGGTTTTTTATCTTTTTATATTTTACTGATAGATAAACAATTCATAGGCCTACTAAATTTATAGTATTTTAATTTACCATTGATTAAATTAAAAATAGTAATAAACGTGACTGTGAACACATATTTGGAAAAAAAAAATATATATATATATATATATAAATAATGTGTAAAATTGTACTTATTAATCATTTTGTATTTTACTTTAATTAGTTACAAAATAACCTATCTGCCGTTCAATAACAGTCTATCCTACAGCAAGGTCCGGTGTGTTAGAATCATTCTTCTGTGTATGGAGGTAAGTTAAACTGGCTGGGTAGCTGAGTGGTTATAGTGCTCGTCTTTGAATCCCAAGGTTGCCGGTTTGATCCTGACAATATTTAGTAGCTTTAAAAATGTTCAATTCCGAACCAATTTGCCATTTTTCATGGGATATTGTATAATGGGTCGATGTTAGATAGTAACAATACTTGGTTTGGACCGTTCCCCCAACAAAATTAAAAAATTCCACTGGCGTAAGTACACCTAAAACAAAACAAAAAATAGAAACGGAAAATCAATTTAATTATGTAAATGCAGGGGTTGAGTTGTTTTCAAACGTTACCGTGAGTAGTAAATGTGCCTAACCTGATATTTTAAAGGCCTACTTATGTCATTACTTTTGGAATTTTTTTAGTTCGTAATAAAGTGTCGCCCGGTCGAACATGTTCCACTGTAACGGAACACCGTCAACTGCTCAATCGTGTCAAAGGCGCCTGGGATTCCAGTTTTGTTCCGTCGCCTTTGAATACATCTCCAATCATTGGATTTCACCGGTTTTATTCAATACATCACAATCACCCAGTTCGATTCAATACCTTTTTCAGATGGATTCCAGTTCAGCAGGGTTGGTTTTATTTTGAAATATTAACCTTTTTAGTGTTTTTGTTACAGTTTTAATTTCTCAGTGGAATTTCTTGCTAATCCATTATGTTGGCGCCTTTTTGTCAAGTGTCACCCCCACCCCTGGGACTGTCGGGGGTGCGTGTGTGGCGCAGGTCAGTTGTGAACAAACCGTCTACAGTGTCGGGTGTCTGCCACACAGGCAGACGTTTCATTTTCACTTCTCATTTCACATTTTCAAGTGTCAATCATTCATTTAACATATGTTACACATTTAAGTTATCATTTACATTTGTTATCATCATTTTACATAATTATCATTCAATAAACTGTGTTTTATTAACGTGAGCATTTTCATTTACAGTTATCACACCAGCTCAATTAACTTTAAACATTATCATAAATTCATTATTTCATTTCAGTACGTATTACGTTCAGTCTTTGGTGCGTGTGCGTACATATTTTTGGTCCTCCGGCATTGGATCACGCGATTCGTGTGGTTTACAGTTCATGTTCAGTGACTTCAGTGCAAAGTTTTTGAGCTGGAATAGTGAACTCGAGACATCGAAGGCGAGAGAAAGCTGCAAGACACCACGGCTGGACAATAGGGGAGGCGAGTTTTATTGCGCGGCAATAAACCCTTTGGAGGCCTTTCCTTCGTCACAGCTGACACGAGCCCCGAGTGAGCCGAACATCCCTTGCCAAGCCGAGCGGAGCCGAGTCGACCCGAACCTCGCCGAGAGAAGCAGACGACCCCCGAGTGAGCCGAGGAGACACGAGCGGAGCCGAAGCTTCCCGACCACTTCAGGGCAGACGACGACTAGCTGATAGAGGGGGTGAGTGACCGGTGTCAAACATAACCTTTTGTCCATTCATGAAACCTAACCAATGTTTTTACCTATCAAACTCCTATCTTGAATTTATCAATATTCCTCATTATTAGTACCTCGATCACTGAGTTATTTCAAATATCTTCAAAATGCCTGACACGGAAAAGCAGTTAAAAATATTAACAAACAAAAGAGGACAATTAAAAGGAAAGTTAACACGTTTTGAAACATTTATTCTAAATCCTAACAACCATCAAAATGTAACAGAAATCGAACTTAGAGCAGAAAAAGTAAAGGATCTACTGACAGAATTTGAACAAATTCATGAACAGATTCTAATCCTAGATGAAACCTCAGACCATTCTGCAGAAATTGAGGAATTCGAACAACAGTACTACGAATTATTAGCAAAAGCAAAAAATCACATTAAGATTAACACTATTCAAAATCAAACTTCTACTCAATCAGATACAAATTCACCATCACCGTCTCACAGCAACAATTCAGTCTCTGTAAAACTACCAACAATCAACTTACCATCCTTCTCAGGAAAGTTTGAGGAATGGATATCGTTTTTTGATACTTTCAAATCATTAATCGATCAAAATGACAGTTTGACTGATGTGCAAAAGCTGCACTATTTGAAAGCTTCACTGACTGGTGATGCAGCAAAATCTTTGGACAACCTAGAGTTAACCACAGCTAATTACTCTATAGCCATTTCCTTGTTAAAGGATCAGTACCACAATGAAAGACTTATTGTCCAAAACCATGTCAAAGCTCTTTTTCATCTGCCATCACTGCAAAAGGATTCTCCACAACATCTCAAACAGCTTATTAGCAGCATACACACACATGTGCGTGCACTAAAATGCTTGCAACAACCAGTAGAGCACTGGGACACACTGTTAATTCAAATTCTCATTCCCAAACTAGACTCCTCAACTCAACGTGAGTGGGAGTCTTCAACAGAGCCCAGAGAGCTCCCCACATTCAAACAGTTGACAAATTTTCTGGAAAAAAGAAGCCAAATCCTTGAAAACATCAGTTATAATAAAGTACAGATCCAACAACAACAAAATCCACCAAATCACCCCAGACAAAATCAAGTCTCTAAACCCAGATCCTACTCGTATCTCACAACACAACAAACACAGAATTGCAAACTTTGCAATGGCGATCACGCCACATTTCAATGCTGCAAATTATTCAAGGGTCCCCATGAAGAGAAAATCAAAATGCTGACAAATGCAAGGATTTGTCACAACTGTCTTCATCAGGGGCACACAATTGATCAATGTAGATCAAGAGGATGCAAAAAGTGTGGCAAAAAACACAACACTCTGTTGCATCTTGACCCTCAGCCACAGTACACGAGACACACAGCAGCAGCAGCAGCAGAACCCGAGAAACAATTTACAAAGTCTCTTGGAAGTTGTGCTGTACCAGCCTCAGAAAAAAGGGCAGAAGTGCTTTTGTCTACCGCCTTAGTACGAATTGTCAGCCCTGAAGGCACACCATTGACTTGCAGAGCTATTCTCGACAGCGGCAGCCAATCAAGCTTCATCACAGACGAGGTTTGCGAGAAATTGCAACTCAACAAAGCAGCTTCATCACTTGTAGTTACTGGTATCAGCGAGGGAACTACTCACATATCATCTAAAGTTAACGTAACAGTACAATCTCTGACTTGCAACCATGCAGTACATTCAGAGTTTTTAGTATTACCTAAGATCACAGGCCTTCTTCCGACTATCCCTATCGAAATTCAATCATGGCCACTGCCACAAAACATCACTTTAGCTGACCCTACCTTCTCAAAACCTGGAAGAATTGATCTTCTACTTGGTCAAGAGCATTTCTTCGATCTCTTAGAAGATGGCAAAATTCAAGGACAGAACATGCCAACACTACAAAACACCAAATTAGGCTGGGTGGTAGGAGGCAAGACAACAAACTGCAATAGTGAGGGAACAGTCTCTAGTTTGCATGTTACAATGGATCACATCGATCAACAACTTCAACAAGTTTTGGAAATTGAACAAGTAAACTACACCAAGACTCCTTTGTCTCAAGAGAAGGCATTGTGTGACGATCATCACAGAGATCTTACATCAAGAACAAAAGAAGAATCACACTGGCCATCATCGGCAGCAGCCTCATTAAGGCAAGAGAGTACATTCTCTGAAGAAAGGTTCAAGAAAAAGGTCTCAGCAGAAGCAGTTCTGACATACGAAAAAATGTACACGACATTGACAATGATCGAGGCTTGCCTAAATTCCCGACCTTCAACCCCCTTGAACACCTCTCCTAGTGACCCTCTTCCCTTGACACCAGGTCACTTCTTTACAGGAGATTCTCTATCACCTCTACCAGAGCCAGACATCACCGACACCAGGGAGAACCGTCTGTCGTGCTGGCAGAGCTGGCAGCAGCTTATGCAGCACTTCTGGCGACGCTGGTCAACGGAGTACCTGTCCCAGTGTCCCAGCTCCAACCGAGGCAGAAGTGGACTTCAGGGACACCAAACATCTCACCCGGGCAAGTGGTGCTGGTCAGGGATGAGAACCTTCCGCCCTTGAAGTGGATCACCGGTGTCGTGACGGACGTCCATCCCGGAGCCGACGGACGCGTGCGAGTGGCCACGTTGAGGACAACCTCAGGACTGCTGAAGAGAGCTGCCAACCGCCTCTGTGTACTGCCCATTGACAGTGAGTAACAGAGTCAACTCATTTTTTGATGTCACCTTGAGGCAAGACACAAGGTGTTGTGTGCATTTCAACTCAGTGCAAGTGCTGTGTAAAAAGTTCTCATCAAATCGTGCAAATGTGTATATAGTACCACTTTTCAATATTTAACATGTTTTTGCAGGAATTTGTTTACACCAATTATTGTTATTTGAATTTTATTTTATCTTTATTGTTTTGTTTCAAGATGCATATATCAATTCTATTCAATTATATATTATAAGTTTTATTTGTTTTACATATTTTACAAATTTGTTCAATTTACTAACATTTTCATATCACGTGTTATGTATTGTACATAGTATTTATATTTGTGTCTTGATCATTCAAAGTTTATCTATTCGTGACGTAATTTTATTTTTATAAATTACTGTTTAATTTTTGGTCTCATTTGCATTTTTAAAATGTTTATTTTTATTTCATTGTTGATATTATTCTCGTGTTCAATCAACATCCGTGTACAGATTTCTTGCATTTAATTAAATGTCTCATTTCTTGTTTGTACAGTAGTATCAGTAGAGTCATTTAACATGTTGTTTATCATTTATATTTTGAACATAGTTCACAAGTTTGTAAATACAATATTTATATTTTCAATTTCATATTTTTCAATGTTATCTCGCCATTGTGTAGCGTTAGGAATGTTTCACTATATTTTAATTTTTCATTATTCTATTTCATTATTAATTATTTACAATTGTCGGTTCTTTCATTTTGAAAGGAATCCTTTCAAGGCGGGCGGGATGTTGGCGCCTTTTTGTCAAGTGTCACCCCCACCCCTGGGACTGTCGGGGGTGCGTGTGTGGCGCAGGTCAGTTGTGAACAAACCGTCTACAGTGTCGGGTGTCTGCCACACAGGCAGACGTTTCATTTTCACTTCTCATTTCACATTTTCAAGTGTCAATCATTCATTTAACATATGTTACACATTTAAGTTATCATTTACATTTGTTATCATCATTTTACATAATTGTCATTCAATAAACTGTGTTTTATTAACGTGAGCATTTTCATTTACAGTTATCACACCAGCTCAATTAACTTTAAACATTATCATAAATTCATTATTTCATTTCAGTACGTATTACGTTCAGTCTTTGGTGCGTGTGCGTACACATTAGTATTTCAAAAAGTGGCCCACTTTTTGAATGGAAACTTTCAACCGCTGAAAAGAATCAAAATAAGGACTATATGAAAAGATTTTTAAAATTAATTAGGCCTATAGGTCTACTTTTTATTTCTGACCTTTTTAATGTAGGTCCACTGTTGCAATTGCAATTAAATGTGATTTGTTAAAAGCAATTATGATTGCATTTAACAGATTAATTCACTAGGGTACCTGTAATACAAATTTGTGTATTTAATTTATCTTTAAAAATGGTTTAACGATTGATAAGTTATAATCCGTATAGGCCTATACTAAAAGCTTAAATATAAAGAAAAACAATATTAATTTAGAAAAAAAGTTTCTTTTATTACCTTACTTTTATTAAAATAGACTACTATCTTACCCGGCATGCTTCGCAGTGCCAACTTGAGAAATATTTTGCCCTTCACGTGAGCTCGTTCGCTACGCTCACTCGCCGTCAGGTTTAGCTTGTTCGCTACGCTCACTCACCGCAAGACTATAATATCGCCCCCCTTAATAATTTAAATGAGAACAGTTGTTAGTAAAATTAATGATCTTTTAGTGTAGGTAATCATATGTTAGAACACAAAAATGTTGCTTCCATGAGAATAACATGGTAACTTTGAGGGTGTCTATGGTGTAGCCCTTTGTGAATATTAATATGAAAATAGTCAGACTTTTCTATTTTAAGATTAAAGAATGAGTATACCAAATTTCAGCACTCTAGCTAATCAAAAAGTTGCAAAATTAGTGATGAATGAGTGAGTCAGTAAGTGAGTAAGGGGTTTCCATTTTAAATGTTTAGATTACAAGTGATACAAAATATTTCACAATGTTAAGGAATACTTATTTCCACTCAATATTGTTTTTCTATATTAAATTGATTTTTACAATCCTCAGGTAGTATAGACTACTTGTGTTTAAAACTCCTACATCATTAACGAAAACTTCAATCGTTTACATTTATATCTTTTCAAATTTTAATTTAACTTTGTTGTGGTAGGAAACAAAATTTAAATGAATAGTAGGCCTAAATATTTAAAATGCCATGTTATTTTTACTTTACTGTACACTAATAGACTTAATATTGTAGCTTACGTTAGTCCTGTTACTTCTTTCATGATATGATTTGTTTCTCAATTTACATTATTTTCTTATGTCATGCGTATTCTACATTTACTGGTAATGTATTCGAATTTATAATGCATATTTTACTGGTTTCGAATTCAAAACAGAACCGATTGCTGATTTAATATATGCAGATAAACTGAAAATTCTAAAATGCAATCTGCGGATTAAGAACAGTGGAAACTTGATTTCCAATCAGCGAGCGAGCGGGTGAATTTTAACAATCAGTATCGGAGCCACCGGATCGAACAAAACCCATCCGGCCAGACCCCAACCGTGCATTGTTGCGAATGTCACCAGCGCCTTGTTGCTGTCACGTTATCATTCCACAGCTTCCTTTGAAATATTTATAATGTTCCAATATAATTTATAATACTGTATTATGATTTCACTTTGGTTTCAACTTTTATTTTATACATACTTTAAGAAAAAATTTTGAATTTATAACTTATCGGCTTCTTAAAAATATTGTTACCATCGAGCATCATTATGGATGGGGCTGCAAAAAGAAACAGCTGCCATAAGTTTTTTCCTGGTACTGTTTGCTAACTAGAGCACGTTAAAACTTTATCGAAATAATAATAATAATTTAGTTTCTTTTTATATACTATATTTTATTAATAAAATAAATACTTAATTGTTTGAATAGCCTTTGGCATATGTTTGTGAACAGTCAAGACCCCGGTTTTGTTACAATCTAACGTCGATCTGATGTTAAATAACATCATTATTTAATAGTCCAGTGAAAAATGGCAACAAGTTCCAGTTGCTTTGGATTGAAAGGCGAGCACAACACAGATACCATAGCCCGTTCTTTGGTTACAATTCACTGCGGTTCTTATAGTGTTTACCACAGAAAAAGGTATCTTTTCCTTTTTCTGTGGTTTTACAGAACCACCTACATAATATTCATCAGTTAACAATATCATTTTTAAATTAATCTTTCTGGGTAGATGATAGGGCTTGCCTCGAATCCAATGGTTGCCGGTTCGATCCTGAGAAAATTTTGTATCATTTTAAAGGTTCGATTTCCTCGACATACTGTTGATACACTGTATGTTAATGGGCTATTAATGAATTATTCTAACAACAGGCACATGTTACATAGGAACAAAACCAGATCTTGGTCCGTCCCCTAGCAAAACGTAAAATATGCCACAGGCGTTGAAACACACACAAAATCTAAAAATAATTTATTTTCTAATTTATTTAAGTAATTTAACTAATTTTAAATTAGTTAACTAATTTAGTATTTAAATAATTTCATATCAGCCACATAACTTTTGAAGGCCCAATATATAGGCCTACATATGTTGCCCAGAATATTATTAACATATGTAGGGTAGGGTGGGTTATTCTCAAGAACTAAGAATCCTTTATCTTGTAAACAAAGAACACATTAAACATTTTTTTTTCATTTCAAGATTTATCAGATGAGTTGTATAAGTGTTATATGTTGGTTTTATGTTATAACAATAAATTTAAGATCAATGAACTGTTTTACAGCTATAAATACAAATTTTCCAATTCCCTGACCACAGTGAGACACACTTCAGTGTCAAGAGGCAGATATAATTTACACGAGGCGGGGCCAACTGTGGCACAGTGACCGCAAGTGACTCATGTGATGTGATATGCATGCCGCAGTAAGTGATGCTATTATATGAGACCACTGCGGTGTGGTTTGGCAATCACAACTGCGTCATTCGCAACCTGGCGAAAATGTTTCTAATCTGTGGTGATTTATCACACGACAAAGAGTTGGAACGTTACTATTGAAACTAATTTTAAGTTCCAACTTTTTTATAATTTATTCCGCTAGTATAAAAGGCGCAAAATAAAAATTAGGTAGTTTAGTTATGACAAATCAGAACACCAAAACTGAACATGATGATAAAAGCATTGTCCTCGTGAAGGTAGGCCTATACGTTTATAACAGGTGAACCATTAAAACATGATGTTTTTTTAATGAATTTCTTCGAGAACCAAGAACAAGTTACTTGCAAATACAAAAATTACACACAAAAAATAAATTTCATTTATAGTATATATTCGCCTTTTCGGCGTTTGCAGTAATACTTTTTGTGACATTGCTTGAGAAATAGTAGTCAACGCGCTATTATGCACTGCTTACAACTATATCCCATCCCAGGACCATGACTTAAAAATAAAACTGTAATATTCAGATAGCTCCATGGGCAAATGTCAGAAGTAGAAGTCATAAGGTCTGTTGGTCGTGAGCTGACCATTGAACATTGCCAAGTCAAGAAATGAAGTGTCCTAGAAACATCGGACAGCAGAAATCGCCATTGATAGTCCTTGTGTATCTCATAATAAATCATGGAAAACCAAGGTCTTCCAATTTGCTTCATTTTGAGAGATTAAGATGTGTTTTGGAAATCACTTACCCACCATAAAATCTTATTTTAACATGACGATTAAGGTTGTAGTGTGCACGAAATTGTTGTTAAGTAAAGCAAACGCTAGTAATTTTTTAAGTGTCTGTCTCAATAAAAAATACCCTCGTCGCATCAGACTTGCGTACTCAGCGAATTTCCAATGGAATTTTGGTATATTTTTCTATTTCCCCATAAAATCCATGTGGATGAGAGTATGTAAGTTTGCCGCCATATGGGTTTTGTTGGTAAATATAAGTTAAAACCCTACCTAGTGATTGTACATACCAAATTTTATAAGGCTATGGTGTTCTTTTTATTTTCCCCATAAACCCTATAGGGTTGAGTACGTAGGTTTGCCGCCATATGGGTTTTCTAAGCAAATATAAGTTTAAACGCTTCATAATGAATGTACATACTAAATTTGATCAAGATAATATGCCAATAAATATGCAAGATAGAAGGTTTTGTTGATTTCCCATAAGAATAACATGGAAAACATACTTTTTGAATTTTCTCCATAACCATTTAAGCTAGGTAAAAAATTCAAGGTACTAAATTGTTTGTTTTTTAAGCTCTTTTAAATGGTTTAAGTTTAAAATTGTTGAATTTTCTACATAAGTAAAAAGAGCCAAATACCATTTTTAACCCTTTTTGAAACCCCATAAAACCCCGTTCCCATGGTCCGATTAGGCTTACACTCCTGTACCAAATTTCATCAAAATTGGATGTTCCGTTCAAAAGTTATCGTGTTCACGGACACACACACACACCACACACACACACACACACACACACACACACACACACACACACACACACACACACACACACACACACACACACACACACACACACACACACACCACACACACACACACACACACACACACACACACACACACACACACACACACACACATATATATATATATACATATATATCAATTTGAACGAACGGTGTTTTTTGGCTTCTAGAGACCTCAAAACGAAAAAGTATCATGGTCCCGGGCTTAGGTCTTACCGTGACTACTACCTTAATAGCGTATTCCCTATAGGGAAATTCGCTAATATTCCCTATAGGGAAATTCGCTAAAAATCGACGATGCAATTTCAAATGATTATTCATATCAACTATCCTCAAAATGGCATTAAGCAAATTAATCAAATGAGTGCAACATTTAACTCCCTAAACAATATACCGAAGCCGAACAATCTCTTGGACCCAATCAAAACGTGTTTTATTGTGTGATTGCTCAATTGATACTTTCTACAGATTCGACAAAGAATAAAACAAAAAATAGTGTTATTATGTAAATCTCATGACAAAAAGTAGACAAAAATTTTATCTTCCTTTCAAACAAACCAAAAGCAAAGTGTGACCGGACAACCAGAGAGATAATCTGACTACATTTGAGCTGGAGAGGCTTGGTTTGTGTGCTCAGCGTTGTTTTGTGCAGCTTTGGGATGGGAGGTTGTGAACGAAAACAACAAGCGAAATGCGCTTCATGGTTACAAACGATTTTTTAATTATGACATAGCTTGAATATGTGTGTTTCTGTATACGTTAATATTGTTAAGTAAACTCTGAACACACCTAACAGTGGACATATGGAAGAGAATTAACCCGATTAACAACATTAGGGGAACGGACACGGACAGGTGTGTTTAGGCCCTATAATGTATTTGGCATTACCAACTAAACTCGGAACGCACCGTAACAGTGGACGTATAGAAGAATCCACCTGACTCACACATGACGGGGAGGGCAGAAGACAGGTGTGTTTATACAGTAATGTATTTAGCATTGCCAACTAAACGCGGAACGCACCGTAACAGTGGACATATAGAAGAATCCACCCTGACTCACACATGACGGGGGAGGGCAGAGGACAGAAGTGTTTATACAGTAATTAATGTATTTAGCATTGCCAACTAAACGCGGAACGCACCGTAACAGTGGATATATAAAAGAATCCACCTGACACACACATGACGGGGGAGGGCAGAGGACAGAAGTGTTTATACAGTAATTAATGTATTTAGCATTGCCAACTAAACGCGGAACGCACCGTAACAGTGGACATACAGTAGAATCCACCTGACTCACACATGACGGGGGAGGGCAGAGGACAGTTTGTGTTTATAATGTATTTAGCATTGCCAACTAAACTCGGAACGAACCGTAACAGTGGACTTGCATTAGAATCCACCTGACTCACACATGACGGGGGAGGGCAGAGGACAGGTGTGTTTATAATGTATTTAACATTGCCAACTAAACTCTGAACGGACCGTAACAGTGGATGTATAAAAGAATCCACCTGACTCACACATGACGGGGAGGGCAGAGGGACAGGTGTGTTTATAATGTATTTAGCATTGCCAACTAAACTCTGAACGGACCGTAACAGTGGATGTATAAAAGAATCCACCTGACTCACACATGACGGGGAGGCAGAGGACAGGTGTGTTTATAATGTATTTAACATTGCCAACTAAACTCTGAACGGACCGTAACAGTGGATGTATAAAAGAATCCACCTGACTCACACATGACGGGGGAGGGCAGAGGACAGGTGTGTTTATAATGTATTTAGCATTGCCAACTAAACTCGGAACGGACCGTAACAGTGGACTTGCATTAGAATCCACCTGACTCACACATGACGGGGGAGGGCAGAGGACAGGTGTGTTTATAATGTATTTAACATTGCCAACTAAACTCTGAACGGACCGTAACAGTGGATGTATAAAAGAATCCACCTGACTCACACATGACGGGGGAGGGCAGAGGACAGGTGTGTTTATAATGTATTTAGCATTGCCAACTAAACTCTGAACGGACCGTAAACAGTGGATGTATAAAAGAATCCACCTGACTCACACATGACGGGGAGGGCAGAGGACAGGTGTGTTTATAATGTATTTAGCATTGCCAACTAAACTCTGAACGGACCGTAACAGTGGATGTATAAAAGAATCCACCTGACTCACACATGACGGGGAGGGCAGAGGACAGGTGTGTTTATAATGTATTTAGCATTGCCAACTAAACTCTGAACGGACCGTAACAGTGGATGTATAAAAGAATCCACCTGACTCACACATGACGGGGAGGGCAGAGGACAGGTGTGTTTATAATGTATTTAGCATTGCCAACTAAACTCTGAACGGACCGTAACAGTGGATGTATAAAAGAATCCACCTGACTCACACATGACGGGGAGGGCAGAGGACAGGTGTGTTTATAATGTATTTAGCATTGCCAACTAAACTCTGAACGGACCGTAACAGTGGATGTATAAAAGAATCCACCTGACTCACACATGACGGGGAGGGCAGAGGACAGGTGTGTTTATAATGTATTTAGCATTGCCAACTAAACTCTGAACGGACCGTAACAGGTGGATGTATAAAAGAATCCACCTGACTCACACGGGGAGTCCATGACGGGGGGGGTCACGGGGGGGGGACCATGACGGGGAGGGCAGAGGACAGGTGTGTTTATAATGTATTTAGCATTGCCATCTAAACTCTGAACGGACCGTAACAGTGGATGTATAAAAGAATCCACCTGACTCACACATGACGGGGAGGGCAGAGGACAGGTGTGTTTATAATGTATTTAGCATTGCCAACTAAACTCTGAACGGACCGTAACAGTGGATGTATAAAAGAATCCACCTGACACACACATGACGGGGAGGGCAGAGGACAGGTGTGTTTATAATGTATTTAGCATTGCCAACTAAACTCTGAACGGACCGTAACAGTGGATGTATAAAAGAATCCACCTGACACACACATGACGGGGAGGGCAGAGGGCAGGTGTGTTTATAATGTATTTAGCATTGCCAACTAAACTCTGAACGGACCGTAACAGTGGATGTATAAAAGAATCCACCTGACACACACATGACGGGGAGGGCAGAGGACAGGTGTGTTTATAATGTATTTAGCATTGCCAACTAAACTCTGAACGGACCGTAACAGTGGATGTATAAAAGAATCCACCTGACTCACACATGACGGGGAGGGCAGAGGACAGGTGTGTTTATAATGTATTTAGCATTGCCAACTAAACTCTGAACGGACCGTAACAGTGGATGTATAAAAGAATCCACCTGACTCACACATGACGGGGGAGGGCAGAGGACAGGTGTGTTTATAATGTATTTAGCATTGCCAACTAAACTCTGAACGGACCGTAACAGTGGATGTATAAAGAATCCACCTGACTCACACATGACGGGGGAGGCAGAGGACAGGTGTGTTTATAATGTATTTAACATTGCCAACTAAACTCTGAACGCACCATAACAGTGGATGTATAAAAGAATCCACCTGACTCACACATGACGGGGAGGGCAGAAGACAGGTGTGTTTATCCACTCCACGCTTGACGGCACTCCCCTACGGAGGGCGCGGGCGGACACACGGACTTTCCGTTGCTTAATCGATACCAGCCTAGTTAGTGGTGTGTTGTGTACTCAAGACTGTCTGTGTAAACTGACTTCGAGTTTGTTGTTTACTTCTTTGGTGAAATTATGTGAATTTTGATGTAACCGGTTGATTTTGTCTGCATCTTCAATTTCAGTCTTCGAAGTTATCGAAATTATTTTATCCGGTAAGCCACACCATTCATTATCGATTCCTTCTTTTTATGGAGCCCCTATTGCTATAAAATTATAAGGGGCATATGTGAAATTTTAGTTGACTTAAAATAATGTTTGTATTTTTTAAGCGCGATAGTTTTATGTAAATTCTAGAACTTATATCTTTAAAAACTCAACATTTTCCTGAACGCCAGGAGTTGAAAATTAAATGATTTTACACAGAGCTCCATCAGTGGTAGTCTCATTTATATCTTTGATCAAATTATTGGCAGATAATAATATGATAAATTTATCTGAAACCTCTACTGATAACCCGTAAACACTGTAGAGTTGCCAATGTTGATGCATGGTCCCATAGTCGCTCTCTGCTGGACTGCAGGTCAATGTCAACAGGTCTCTGCTGAGAGACGAGGTCATCTGTGTGTGTCATTCCCACTCACATAGCAGTTTTAGATTTCACGACTTATAAGAGCACAGTCATAAACAATAAAATATTCTATCTTCTGTAATAAGTTACTATATAATCAAAAGTTTTTTTTCTAATTGAACTCTATACTGTAATCAAAAAATATTTTATAGCGAACACGATTTTTCAATCCAATTAATAATTTGCTTTTAACCACAGAGATCAGACATTTGCTGTCTGCTGTTTGCTGTCTGACAATCACTGAACTACCAACTACGTCACTGATTTGTTATTTGTTGTTGTTGTTGACACCTACTTTATTATATTCTAGATTTCTCTGCTACCGTTTCCATTACCGGCCTAGGGCGGAAAATTTTGCCGGCCTACGCCGGCAAAACAGGTGTTTCGTTGGTAGAAGTGAGGGTCAAAAACAGGTGATATCGATGTAGTGTGATGAAAACAATATTTACCTAAACTCAATATACCTAAACTCAGCTGACTGACAACAGGGGAGTTTACTGTCAATGCAGTACATAAACAAACAAAATCATACATAGTGAGACAGTAAGAGAATTGATCGTGTGTCCTATCGATGATCTTATGTATCCATTCCCTCCCCTATGACTGTCCATATAAGATAGACTTTTCATGTGAATATTATGAAGCCGTGCACCACGAGTAAACTTAGGGTATTGTATAACTTTACGAAACGAAAATGAAAGAAATCACACTAACAACATAAAATTGAAATACAACTGTTGTTTAAATTTATTTACTCCAATAAGTAATTTAATATCTGATTATATTTATTCGCTAAGACGGAGCAGTTCGTTGTCCTTCAGTCAGTATTTTCTTTTCTTGTATCCGGTTTTCTCGATGTAGACTCTACTTTTTGTGAGTAGGCCTAACCCAGTAGTTTAATTGAAACCGATCTTCCAGTAAAATGATCACGAGTAGCCTGAATGAGAGAAGAGCCTAGTTGCAGATCTGCACCGTCGTCGGCACATACTGATCGTGTTGGCGCGTTTCGTCTGTGACAGTCACGGTGTCGCTCAAGGTCGCCTCAAGGTGACAAACATTACAGCACAGTCTAATAATATGTTATTGGGAGACAGTCGTGACACTTGTATCGAAGCTGCATGTTAGGCGTTGTCCGCCGACAACTAGCGCTTCAAGCGGATGGAACCGGCGTGACTGGAGTCGCGAGCGTTTCCACCAATGGCGGGAACTTTAAAATGTTACTCCAATGAGCGGCAACAAATTCTGAAATATATTTCGGCCTTTATCACTCGATTGGGATTTAATTTGACAATTTTGATTGTTGTCAGCATTGTATAGTCAATGGCATTATTGTCAGCTGTGTTATTGTTGCACTGATGGCTGCTATCATCTGTGATTGTGTCGTCAACTCGGACGCCAACCACTATAAGCGCAAGTGTGCCCACACTAGCGCTCCAAGCCGCTGTTCCTTGCGTAACTGGAGTCGCGCGGTGGTTCCGGCGGACAGCCGAAGTGACGGAGTGTCACGACTGTCTCCCAATAACCTATATATTAGACTGTGATTACAGTCTCGCTGTCTCACTCCCACAACTTGCTCTCACCACGGATTCATCTCAGACCTCCTCCTCCGCGATCAATCCGTTTACGGGGTAATACTCAACATGTGGGTATAAAATAAGTTAAATAAAATTATACCCAAATTTGTGGTGAACGATTGTTTTCAGAGTACAATAAAAATGATTGGGCTAGTTTTAACTGCTGTAACATCCAAAGGAAAGGAGCGTGTTATTTGTGCGTAATTCATCCGTATCATTTAACAATTGTGCACACACAGATACAAATCAAGTGAAATCACGTTAAAGTGTATAGGCTAATCCGCCTTCAAAATTGTGATGCTGACTCGATGCCGGCTGGGTGATTTGCATTAGCTCAGGGCATGGCAATGAATTGCATTATTTAATAGGATATTACAATTATATTAGGCTTAATGTATAATGGAGCTTTTATCGGTTTGAGTAAAAACCGATTTAAAAAACCATTCGGGTCTGAACCTCTGAACTGAAGAAATTGAAAAATAAGATATGGAATTACTGTACTGTAATTTTGATGTATAGGGCTCTCACAGACAGAGCCCTAAATTCCATATCTCAAATCAAAAAAAGGTTTATATCCTCGTTCTCACTTAGGAATAGTATTGAAAGGTTTTGTGATCATTCTGTTTTGTGACACTCGTGTTATCAGAATTGTCTTAAATTAAAGCCGATTGTCCTTCGCTCTTTTCGAAGGAGCTCAAATGAACACCGTTCCCGTTTAACGACCGGTGCAGATCCGCACGCCAGTCAATGTCGGAGTGAAGGACAGCGGACAGACGGGCGGCGCGGCGGGCCGGGGCAGGAACCGGTCCTGTGACACGGCCGTGCCGTGCGGCGGCGGTGAGTCAGTCGAGGCGGAGCGGCCGCCGAGCGATGAGCTAGCGAGTAGTAGCGAGTACTGTAGTGTCGCGGCGCGGAGTGCTCTATCATGTTGTTCTGCCACCGGACCGGCAACCTAAACGGCTTCAGGAATAACAATATCATGGGTGAGTCTCAGTCTCGATACGTCACAGTCACAGCGTGTTGGAAAAGCGTGTGTGTTTGTGTGAATTTTCATTCGTCATGAATGGGGTTTTTTTATGGAGCTTTCAGTTAGTGTCAAGGAAGATTGATTTATATTTTGCTGGATCAACTACCTATGCAAGGCACTGCAAGGATCGGTAAAACTCGCTCGTTTTAAGTAATTTTTGAAAATCTTCGAACCAGGTTTAAAAAAATGCAAATCCAATGTTCTAGCATTGGTTGATAATGTTCTTAAAACCTAGATACTGAACGTTTGAAATTAGTGGTTTGCTTTGGTTCCTGAGAGAATGTAGCATATCCAACATTCTTAAGGACTAGAGATACATTTATTTGTTTTCTTGCAATTTCGAGACACCTACCCTACTCATGAGATTTAATTAGTACTTCAAATTCGCCAAGTTGTGTCCTACGGTGAGTTTAAATTATTGAACCAGTTAGGAACGGCTATTTTGATGTTCCTACTTTAATACAATCAAGATGAAGCTGCAGTCAAACGAATCCTATTTCTTTGATATTACACAGAGTCTTGACTCAAACCAGTCGATCACTTTAATTGGCTCAAACGTCCAGTGATTGATGAACAATGTTCAATTAACTCTTGATTGTTGTTTATCACTACGGCATGCAGATTCAACTGGATATGTTTAACCTCTTTGTGTAACCCTTAGCATTTGGTAAGAGCCAAGTTGTGCATTGAAGAACTATGCTCATGCAAACCTGCAAAATATTTCAAAACGCGAAGTCGTTTACAATAATTGTTGTGTCAATTTGCGTTAGTCTCAGTTTCATACAGCGATCTACAACATTCATTACACATAGTTCATAGCATTCTAACTGTGTGTGAAAAAAGTGATAGAAAAGGAAAGTAACTAATGGTAGAATTATCAACACTCTTTGTCACTTGTTCCTATCATAATATAATTTCCTTTAAATATTCCTACTGTACGTTTCCAAACCGCTTCATGTTCTGACAGCACGTTCCTGTTTAAAATCCTATCTTCCCGCTCCACCTATACAGTCGGAGTCTAGCCTCTTCTAACACAGTAGGACTATTTCAGTAGGCCTATCTATATTTTCTCCTACTGCTGCTTCAACCAAACATGAACAACACAGTAGTGCGGCTCGCTTGTAAGACTGTGACCAAAACTCGCCCTACACTGAAAAAACTGTTTTGTTGGGGTAACAAAAAAATTGTTGTCCCAACAAAAAAATTTGGTTGAAATAGGGACAACTATATTTTTTGTTGGACTAACAAAATAATTTTGTTAAAATTTTTTGGTTAAAGCAACAAAAATTTTTTGTAATTGCAACAAAAAGCTATATTGTTATTTCAACAAAATCCTGATACATTTTGTTGAATTAACAAAACCATTTTGTTGGCCAGAGTTATTGAAAAGTATTATTTTTACATAAAAATTCATGAATTAATGCATTTATGCCAACCAACAGATTAAAAAAAAGTAAATAAATAAAAAAAGTAAATCAAAAAGTATATATCAGTGACGGGATTCGAACCCTCAATCTCGTACTCAATGACCTGACGCTCTAACCACCTGAGCCACGGGAGCTGTGAAAATAGCGGTTCTAATTTACTACTTAGCCATTTTTTACTCGGCCTCCGTTCAGAGCTTGGTGAAAACTCAAAAAGTTAGCCCAAATGTGAAATAACTTACTGATTCACGTTGAACGTTTATTTGACGTGAAATAAATATTCAGTGCAATGTGGGTAAACAAAATATTTGGTTGGGAATACCAAATTTTATAACCAAACCCATTTTGTTGATCCAAACCATTGATTTTGTTGGTTTGACCAATTTATTTGGTTCCCTCAACAAAACGAGGGCAACAAAATAAGTTTTGTTGCCACAACAAAACATTTTTTGTTGGGAATACCAAATTTTATAACCAAATCCCTTTTGTTGATCCAAACCATTGGTTTTGTTGGTTTGACCAATTTATTTGGTTACCTCAACAAAACGACGGCAACAAAATAAATTTTGTTGCGCCAACAAAACAGTTTTTTCTGTGTAATCGATTGCGGTCACCGATCAGTTGTCACTTTGTCTGTGCCGCAAGGACATTATTCCTAGACTGGTTCGCTATATATCTCACCGCCATGCTTTTCTCCACTTTCTTTTATCCATCCTCTGTTACAGAAACTGTGTAGAACGATGAACGTCGTTTTTTTTCTTTCTTTTTAATGATACTATTTTTTCGGTTTTAAATGTTTTATTATCAAACGATGGAAATAACTTACATGCGAAACACCCACACAAATATAAGACTTGAGTAGTTTAGGGCAATTATGCTGTATTTGCCAATTGTGAGTCTGGTAGTCATTGGTTACTCTTAGTGTGCAGTAATCACATTCTCTTCTTAAAGGTTGGCTGTTGCTTCCCTTTTCCCTATAGTCAGATCAGTAAACCGTTCCACTTTGTTAAATATTTGCTTCAACGTAACGCTTAAAAATTGCAATCCACGTTGGAAGCATTCAAACTCACAGCAACCAGTAATTTCCCCATTAAAACCTGTTCGAACGGATAAAAACGAACAAAAATGATGGGAGTGAAGAAACATTAATAGTTATATCGTTGAGTTTTGTTAGTCCAAGTATGCAGCGAGCGTTGTGTGCTCGTGTGTTTGGCTCATAACACGAACGATTAACAGAGTGCAATTTGAACGTCGCGTCGCTTCGTTATCTCTTGTTGTCAGGTTTTATTTAAATCCTTCGTGGTTCTGTCTGACTTCTTTGGAAATTACTGGAAACTTTATATTGTACGATGATAAACTAGTTTGTTTTCCAAAGTACTGTATAAACATTTGTTTTTAATCACAAACAGTAGGTAATCACCTAGAACAACTTTTTTATTTAGCCGTCCAGTGCTTTTGAAATCGTTTCTATTTCTCTATACTACTTGACATACTGTAGGATGCTTGTACTTCTGAATTCCATATGGTGTTTGAATTATTACACACCTAGATATTTTTACTAAATTACAAGTTTATCCTAATCTTAGTAAACAATTAATGTCATATTTTAAACAATATATAAAACTAAAGTCATCATTTCCTAAAACTTAAACGCATAAGTTAGAATTTTCAAACACTTAACGTCAGTCTCGTGTTGCAGTAAGGATAAAAATATCAAATCTGACCCCTGTCAACCTTTCGACTCCGTTATTTATTTCAAGCAGTTAATTTTGCCGGTGTGTATTCGTCACAGTTATCTCATCCCTCTCCCAAAATATAAATATCTAACAACAAAATTACGAAACATCCATTTATTTTTTCTTGGTTGCTCTCTTCTTTGTAGGCCTATCTCAAATTTCGTCGAAGATTTAAATAATGCTAAACTGTACAGAATGTTGTGTGCCAGTGTGCCATGGTAGTAGGCCTATAGGTCCCTACGCCTACTGATATCCCAATGGCAAAAACTTTCCACCTTACACTAAATATCCTGTCAACAAAATTTACATTCAAAATGTGAGGTTAGGCCCTATTTAACAAGCCAATAGGAAAAAAACTGACAAGGTTCACTTATATGAATGTTACCAAAATTTATGTCTCTTTTAATAAATAGCGAAAAATTTCTGATTACAATTTTTTCCAAACATATTGCAAAGTGCAACGCATAATTCCACGACAGTTTCAGAACTTAGGTAAAGGTATAACAATGCGCAGCCAATGCGTTATGCATCTCTTTCCTGGCCGTTAACCTGGTTTCAACGGTTGAACAGGCGATGGGTAGCGCAACATGGTCAGGAACTGTTGTTTTGTGGTGCGCATATCGATGTTATGCCCCCGCTGGCACAGATGCGCATGCATGCAGCACTGCCTCATAACAGCATACAGCATGCATAACCGATTTCCTTGGAGTAGGTGAAGAAAACTAAAATAGGTACCAAGGCACAGTTCACCGAATGCATTCAGTTTATAGATTATCTCGTGAGATTTTTCGCCGTATACGGTAGACCTTATCACCTTTCTAAGACATTTTAGCGTGCTTCCCTTTTAAATAATAATAGCGCTAACTTTATCTCGACACCTCGGCGAAGTACGCTAGACAACACTTAATAATTTTATTAGAATGGAATAATCTTATGCCTACCTATAGCATTTTCAACAAAAAGATTAGAGTGACAACATTGATCGGAAGTAAAATAGGTAAGCAGTTCATCGTTTCGCAGAACGCCGGAGAAACGCTCATACGTTTCAATATAAGGACTGGAAACTTCCTCATTTTCTTTATTGGAACCATATGTTTCCATTTCCAGTTACAATGTCCAGACCTTCGATATATCCTCGTGGTGTTCATATATAAAATAGATACAGTATTAAAGTCCCTAGCACATTTTTTTAGTTTTGCTATAAGTTCAATCCACTTTCAAATTTTTTATTGAATACGCTTATTTTTATTTACTTTTGCTAAACTAATTATAAAATATTTCCATTAGATGATAGAGTCCATACAGCTTATAAGATTCAATGTTGCAAGTAGTTTTGCCACACTATTGCCCTATTTAGACGATTCAAACAATAAATATGAATATCGTTTCTTATCATAACTCCTATTGTGAAAGTAGGAATTATATACTTACTTGCCGACTTTACACAATCGGTTATCTAATTGAGTTGTTATCTCTTATAAAAGGAATTTAACTTTGTGAAATTGTTAGGTTAATAATGATGATATTTAACCAATAGGTCCTTTAAACGATTGAACCATAAATAAATTAGGTAGTTTATAATTTGATTCTCGCCACAACCATAACTGCGCCTCCATAAGGCTCTATCTTTGTCGGCCTTATTGGTACTAGCATAGAAAAACTATTTTTATGGTACAAGGTTATTGTTGTTGTACGTTTTATTGTTGACTCGAGTTGTCCTAAGACCACTAGTTTTAAACCGAGGAACGCTTCAAAATAAAGGCATTTTATTTATTTATTTACATTGATTTTTGTCAACGCATCTCTCCAAGAGTTTGACGGTAAATTACGAACACATAACCAGTGACGTCATGTCCCCACGCTGCTGGTTACGCCCCCTACGCCTAGTGCCGCAGCCGCACCGCAGTTCCCGGGGTCCCGGGTTCGATTCGCATCTCCGCCCGCATTATCCGCCGCCGCTGGGGCGGAACTCAGCATTGCGTCCTCTTCCATCACAACCGCCGATTCAAATCCTCCACCAGCCCGTGGAAACTTTCGTAATGTCATAACAGGTCCGGCTGTTTGTTTCCCCGAGTAATGCTGCTTTTCATTAGCTTCCTACTAGCCTCGTAGATTATGTGTTTTCCTAGGAGAGGAACCTGCGCTGGCGCCGTTGACGGCAGTTCTCCGCGGACAGTTTTAGCTAGTCCCTCGATTAGGGCATATTCGTTGAAACGGAGTCAGTTGATTGCAGATTATACTAAACAGGTACCGTAAAAAAGTGTTCACACCTTTCTTTTTTTTATCCTAATGTTATAACTGTATACGGTTATTTCAAGATGATTTATATTTATAATATCTTCTATGCGTATTAATAGGCAAGCATGTTTCTTTTCCTCCTTTTTTTCTCAGCTCGTGTGCATCGTAGGAAAATCCGCGCATGCCGTTAGAAAGATATAGTCCTGTAGATGAGTAGAATACCATTCGAATTCACATCGCACTCCAGGGCTACGCCCCACAGGCTTTCAAAGTTCCAATGTTAATGGAGGATGGATAATTGATTGACTCAGAGACAGCTGTTTAAAAAAAAGTCTCCTATAAAAACAGGAAGCGCATAGATGTTCTAGTTATAAAATGTTTTCAAACTTCTTGGCTCAAGATGAACTGAAATTTTGATTGAATTTCGATCAGCAGGCGATCTCTAGTTAATATTAATAAGTAATATCAATTTTTTTTAAATAGTACTGAAAATTTACTTGTTTTTAGACAGGAACTTTCGAAACACAGATATAAAAAAATATATATATATATGCGTCGCCTTTTTAAGGCGAGTACGCATGGTGGGTGAGTGAACAATCAGTGGGAAAACCAAGAAAAGCATCAGCTTAAATATTTATATTGGGTAAACGTAATTTTTTTTTAATTGTCAAACACCATCAGTTGTGATAACCCCCCGCGCGGTCCCCGGAACACGAGTCACAGCTGGTGTAAGTAGTAATGCCGGTCACTTGAGTTCTAACATGGGCTCTTATGGGGAGTAGGGTTCCCGAGGATCGGGCAGAAAAAACGGCGTGCGCATGCGCCAATTTTTTTCTGTGACGTCATCAAGATGGCGGCGTTCGCGCCATTTTTTCCAAGATGGCGGCGTCTTTTTTCTGTGACGTCAGCTGTTTTTTTTGTCACGTCATGGCGGCGCTCTTTTTTTGTGACGTCATCAAGATGGCGGCTCCCGCCAATTTGACGCCAGCTGTTTTTTCTGTGACGTCATGGCGGCGTCTTTTTTGTGACATGATGGCGGCGTTTGCGCCAATTTTGCCTAATTTTCGCGCCAATCGTCAGCCGTTTTTCTGTCATCATGGGGAACAAGACCATATGGATCGCTGGGGTCATACTATATAAAGTGTACACAATACTATATAAAGTTTAGAATATGTAAAATGATGTACAACACCCAAATAAAGTGCATATTATACTATATAAAGTGAAAAACATGAAAATTTTGGCTTAAAAATCTAAAAAACGCAAATATCTCGAAAACGGTGTGTCCTAGGGGTCCGGGGACCTCAAAAAACCACCTTCTACGAAGTAGAGGTGCCCCTGGGGGGTAGGTACCCTAAAATAACAAAATTAACCAAAATGTTGCGGGTTGCATCCAAAAAATGAAGGGGCAATGAAGAGGCAAAACTTTGAAAAATCATATCTTAGGAATGGCTTCATGTATTAACTTCATACTTGGTATGTGTGTACACCTTGTTGGTATTTAAAAATGCATGGCACAAGGTATCCAAAAAATGAAGGCGCAAAAAAGTTTTATTTTTTATCTTGAGAATGGCACTACGGATTTTCTTTAAACTTGGTATGTGTATATGGGTAGTGTTAGTATGTAATAAAATGCTAAGCATCACTTCCCAGATTCAAGGTCACAACTGTGAAAAATAAAAAAACATACAACTATTAATTTTCTATCCCCCGCTGGTGTATGACTGTTCCTTTGAGTCTCTAAGTATTTGTCTAAGAAGAGTGTAGTGGTCAAGGTCAGACATATTAAAAAATAAAAAAACATCTTAAAATAACATACAGAGGCCTACAGGCCTGCTGGCGCAGGGCTCTACCTTCTCAATAGCAGATCAATACTTAGGAGGTGAAGGCAGTATAGTGTTATGGTATTATCTTAAAGAAAAATCCTTATATTTCTAAGACAGAGGGTGAGCAGTCTTTATAAGTTAGCAGATACTAGTACAATCTTATTGAAGGGAAATACATAGCAGTTTATAATGTAACTCAGCTGGTCTTGCGTAACATAACCTCACTTTTGATTGTACTTTTACTGTACATATAGTAATACCAATCCCTAGTGAGCCTCTATAAAACCAGAGCTATCAGCTCTACTGCTTCAGTGTCTTTCCAGACGTGGTACTGTACAGACGTGTGTGTAACATAACCTCACTTTTTATTGTACTTTTACTGTACATATAGTAATACCAGAGTGAGTCCCTAGTGAGCCACTATAAAACCAGAGCTATTAGCTCTATTGCTTCAGTGTTTTTCCAGACGTGGTACTGTACAGACGTGTGTGTAACATAACCTCACTTTTTATTGTACTTTTACTGTACATATAGTAATACCAGAGTGAGTCCATAGTGAGTCTCTATAAAACTAGAGCTATCAGTTCTATTGCTTTAGTGTCTTTCCAGACGTGGTACTGTACAGACGTGCGTGTAACATAACCTCACTTTTTATTGTACTTTTACTGTACATATAGTAATACCAGAGTGAGTCCATAGTGAGTCTCTATAAAACTAGAGCTATCAGTTCTATTGCTTTAGTGTCTTTCCAGACGTGGTACTGTACAGACGTGCGTGTAACATAACCTCACTTTTTATTGTACTTTTACTGTACATATAGTAATACCAGAGTGAGTCCATAGTGAGTCTCTATAAAACTAGAGCTATCAGTTTTATTGCTTCAGTGTCTTTCCAGACGTGGTACTGTACAGACGTGCGTGTAACATAACCTCACTTTTTATTGTACTTTTACTGTACATATAGTAATACCAGAGTGAGTCCATAGTGAGTCTCTATAAAACCAGAGCTATCAGTTTTATTGCTTCAGTGTCTTTCCAGACGTGGTACTGTTCAGACGTGCGTGTAACATAACCTCACTTTTTATTGTACTTTTACTGTACATATAGTAATACCAGAGCGAGTCCTTAGTGAGTCTCTATAAAACCTGGGCTATCAGCTCTATTGCTTCAGTGTCTTTCCAGACGTGATACTGTACAGACGTGCCGGTCTTGCGTAACATAATCTTATACTACACTTGCACTCTAGCAATATATCAGTAAATTCAAAGTCCCTAGTGAGCCTTTATAAAATCATAGCTATCAGCTCTATCGGTTTAGTTTGGTTCCAGACGTGATACTGTACACACGTGTCGGTCTTGCGTAACATAACCTCACTTTTGATTGTACTTTTACTGTACATATAGTAATACCAGAGTGGTCCCTTAGTGATTTTTTATAAAGTTATAGTTATCAGCTCTATTGCTTTAGTCTCAGACGTGGTACTGTACAGACGTGCGGGTAACATAACCTCAATTTTACTATAAAAATCCCAATTTCTCTTCATAATAAGCTTAGTATTTTTATAAAAATGGAATCGTCTTCTAAAATGGGTTCTCAAAATATGACTGAACCAATCCATTTTATTAGCGAAGACCAGTGGTACATAAAAAAATTCAGGTTGTATGGTCTTAAAACCATTTTTAAGTTTACAAACCCCCCAGCTGGAACGTCCGAATTTGAATGGCTTAGACAAGGTTTTGCTCAAATAGTTGAGAGAGCGAAATCCGAATGCCATCCTAATGATTACCTAGGCTTTACATTAGATAGCATAAATTTGAAAACAAAAGAGTCAGGGTATGTAGTTCCACGTCCAGCTTCTGAAGTTAACAGTGATGTCCTTTGGAGTGTGTTTGGAGGTATTGTTCAATCTAACTCTGAAAATATCAAATCAACTGACACGTTTAGAGTTGATGTGGTGAGAGTCAACGTGCCTGTAGGTCGTGGTAGAAAATGCCCTGGATTCTATAACACCTTTGAAGAAGAGTGTAAGGCGAGGCAGGGGATCGTTGTCATAAAAAACAAAGATAACTTGTGTCTTCCCAGGGCTTTGGTAGTGGCAAAAGCGTATGCGAAGAATGATCCCCAAACCTATGCTATTCGACTGGATAAGGGGCTGAGACAAACACTTAGAGCTAAAAAACTAATAGCAAAGGCGAGAGTAGAGATCCCAGAGGAAGGCGCGGGCATTCCTGAGCTTGAGAAGCTTCAGGCTCATCTTAAAAAGTACAGAATAACTGTTTATAACTACAGCTCGAAAGGCCGTGATGTATACTTTTCTGGTGGCAGTGAAGATGCTAACCTTAAAATTAACTTGCTTTTCCATAATGGCCATTATAATGTTATCACTAGTCTCACAGCTGCTTTTGCTTGTGTCTACTACTGTGAAGCGTGCCATGTCCCTTTCAACAACAAGTTTGAACATCGCTGCTCTAACAAATGCACATCATGTCACTCTATATCTCCTCCATGTAAGCTTGAGTATGGAGGCCTCACTTGTCGATTTTGCAGCCGCCACTTTAAAAATGAGCAGTGTTTGATAGCCCATCGTGGTCAAGTTTGTAAAATGATTAAATTTTGCCATTATTGCCAAAAACTGGTCTTTCCAACAAAACGCAAATCGGCTCATGTATGTGGAGAGGTGTTTTGTAATACTTGCAAAGACTATAAACCAGCTGACCACCAATGTTTTATGCGTGTAGACAAACAAACCCCTAAAGATCGCGATTTCTTATTTATATTCTTTGATTTGGAGACCCGCCAAGACGAATCACTGGCTTCCGATAGTGAAACTAAAATTCATAGAGTCAACTTATGCGTGTCCCAACAGTACTGTTTTAAATGTATCATCGGAAATGAGTGTGAAACTTGTTTGGAACGGCAAAATATATTCAAAGAAGACCCTGTCAAACAATTTATGGACTATATCATGCAGGTGAGGAAAACTTTTAAGACTGTATGTGTGATTGCCCATAATGGACAGGGCTTTGACTTTCAGTTTATCCTAAAGTACCTGATGGAGGAAACTAAATTTGTCCCAAACGTCACTTCTCGGGGGACTAAAGCAATCTTAATTGAAGTAGATAATGTAAGGTTTATCGATTCACTTAGCTACTTCCCCATGTCCCTCTCTGCACTCCCTAAAGCGTTTGACCTGCCTCCAGAGAAAAAGAAAGGCTATTTCCCACATCTTTTCAACACATTGGCCAATCAAAATTATGTAGGACCTATGCCAGCCAAGGAGTATTACTGTCCAGACTCTATGTTTGAAGAGTCCCACTCAGCTTTTGAAAAGTGGTATGACGAGCGAGTAGCAGAAGATTACAAATTTGACTTTCAAAAGGAGATCTTAGAATATTGCATTTCAGATGTCGAGATTTTGGCCCAAGCCTGTATTAAATTTAGAGCCCTACTTCTTGAGCAATGCAACGTGGACCCATTCCTTGAAGCGATAACTATAGCCAGTGCATGCAACTTAGCTTTCCGTAGAAATTTTCTGAAGCCTGATACGATTGGCTTGATTCTAAAAGGTGGATATCGTTTTTCCGACACTCAATCAGCTGCTGCATTGCAATGGTTGACTTGGGAGGAAGAGAAACGTGGAATTAAGATACAACATGCAGGTCGGGGCAAAGAAGCCAAAATTAATGGGCTAAAAGTAGACGGATTTGATGGAGAGAACATCTATGAATTCCATGGATGCTATTGGCATGGCTGTCCCAAATGCTACCCATACAGAAGGGAAGAACCATTGAAGGAGGATCCCTCTGACACTCTTCACATTAGATATGAGAGAACAAAATCCAAAATTGATAAACTTTCTGACTATAATATCGTAGAAATGTGGGAATGCGAGTTTAGCAGGCTGAAGAAGGAAAATAAACTAGATCATCTTAATAAACTACCAATTTTGAACAACCTTCCCCTCAACCCAAGAGATTCGTTCTTTGGAGGCAGGACGGGCAACGCCAAAGCCTATTACAAATGCGAGGAGGGTGAAACGATTCAGTATGTAGATGTCTGCTCTTTGTACCCTTATGTAAATAAATATTGTAAGTACCCCATTGGCCATCCAAAAATCTATATAGGTAATGAGGAGTGCAGAGCACGTGGCCTTGACGTCGACGGATTGTTGAAATGTAAAATCTTGCCACCTTGGGATCTCTACCACCCCGTACTCCCTGCTAAAATGAACAATAAATTAATGTTTGTATTATGTCGTACCTGCGGGGAAACCTTAAATCAGGGTGATTGCCTACATGAGAGCGAGGAAAGGGCCATAGTGGGGACGTGGACAATGGATGAGATACGGAAGGCTGTAGAGAAAGGCTATACCATCTTAGACATGTATGAGCTATGGGAGTATCGAGTGGCGACCTATGAGAACGGGGGCTTATTCACCGACTTTATTAACAAATTTTTAAAAATGAAACAAGAGGCATCAGGGTTCCCCTCTTGGTGTAAGACTGAACAAGACCAAGACCAGTATATCACGGAGTATTTCAAACATGAAGGAGTTCAACTTGAGAAAGTTAAAATTGCTAAGAATGCTGGCCTCCGATCAGTTGCTAAATTAATGTTGAACTCATTTTGGGGTAAATTTGGACAAAGGGAAAATATGACTAAAACGTCGATCGTGAAGGACTCTAAGGAATTTTTTAGATTGCTAACCCAGCCTGGAGGAAGAGTAAATTTAATCCAAATCATAAACGAAGAAGTACTCCTCGTGAATTGGCAAATTATTGACGAGGCTAGTGAACCCTTGAGGACTGTGAATGTTGTGATCGCAGCTTATACCACGGCTCACGCGAGACTTAAGTTATATGAACATTTGGAAGCGCTAGGAGGCCAGGTATTATACTACGACACGGACAGTTGTGTTTATTACTATCGCGACGGCCTGTATAGGGTTAACACTGGCGATTACCTGGGAGAAATGACAGACGAACTAGCCAAGGACTACGGCCCAGGTTCCTACATAGTCGAGTTTGTGTCTGGAGGCCCTAAAACCTACGCCTACCTTGTGTATTCTACAAACCAAAATAAACTAGTCTCTGTATGTAAGATCAAGGGACTAACCTTGAATATTAAGACGTCAAAAGATGTGAATTTTGATACATTGAAAGAAATGGTCCTTAACGAAGCCACTCAAGTACTGGAAATTAAAGAGAGCCGAATCAGAAGGACAAAAACTCGAGACATTGTCACAGTAAATGAAGTCAAACAGTTTAAAATTACTGGAGCAAAGAGAAAATTGAATGATGATTATGATACTGTCCCATATGGTTACAAAATTCAGAGAACCATATGAACTAGCAGACACCAGTGCTCCATGGATGTCCATGGTTGTCACAAGCTTGTTTGATCATTCTCCTTCCAACTCCCGTACTGGTCGGACGTGTTTCCTCTTATTGACAGACATGGCGGTATTTCTGAAATTTTTGTCAAAGAGAAAGTTAAATGAAAATGCCAAATTTTGCATTACTTCTTTTGAGTATAAGTTTTTTCTTACAGGTCAGATAGAGACATGCGAATGGCCTCTAGTATTTTCAGAGCATATAGTTGATCAAATTACGGAAAATGCTCCTTCAAACGCTCATATTGGCATAACAATAAAACTAGGAAAAGATTCAGGTCATATACCATTCATGTCTCTGGTTAAATTGACTCCAACCGTTTTCGATGAATATTTTGAAAAAATATTTCGTGGAGTCGAAATGCTATCGGGCACTTTAAATGTAGAAGTGTCACTTGTCGCAATTCCAAGTTGTTATATCAAATAGATGTTTAAATAGACTTTGCAGAGTAATTAGCCATCATTATTGTATATACTAGTCTTTTCTAATGTAGTAATTGACATGGAATACTGTAAATTTGTGTTAGCGCTTTGTATTAAATATTGCGTTTATAAATAAAGCTTTTTCGAATGGCTTACACAATCCGGCCTACACATGGGTTACAACTCAAACACTCTCCCCCACATATAGAATTATGTATGGACTAATGTGGCTTAGCGCTTCCTTTCCCAGGGTTCTATATAAATTTATAACTTGAAACTGGGGCGTTGGATAGCGAGTACTGACCGTACATTTATGTATGAATGTGAGGGCCTAGTAAATTGAGACGCCTCGACCCGAGGAGGGTTCAGGCTACTCCTTGGAACGGTCCTGAGGTCCCTGGCGCGGCTGACGAAAAGGCCCGTAAACCTCAGTATGAATGTGAGGGCCTAGTAAATTGAGGCGCCCCGACCCGAGGAGGGTTCGGGCAACTCCTTGGAACGGTCCTGAGGTCCCTGGCGCGGCTGACGAAAAGGCCCGTAAACCTCTGTATGAGTCAAAGTACTACGCTTCCTTCGACCACGTTAAAATTGAACCTCATGGAAGGCCATGTAGATTGAGGCGTTGGGGTCTGAGGAAGGCCCTGACTACTCCTTTGAACGGTCTGACATGAATGGTTTGTAATATCTCACAGCATATAGTAATGTGAGGGACCGTCTAGAGAAGGAAGCTCTACGCCACAATTTTTATCAAAGCATTTAACATGTTGTGGGGGTGTGATTGATGTACCACATGTACAGCTTGATTGTATCAATATATTTTATACATCATATTATAGACACTTTTGCAATCAAAACAGCTCTCAAAGTGGATTATTCTGCCCAAAAACCACTTTTAAATAAAAAAAGGTGTGGCTAGGCCCGTAGAGGAGAACCTAGACCCATAGAAGGGAACCTAGGCCCTCGTAGGGGAACCACGTCATGGTTAATGTTTTTTACATGAGCCATGATAAAAGTCAACGCCATGGAGCTGGGAAGTACCACCTCGAAAGAGCTCTGGTCCATGGGAGGAAATCTTCCTGAGCTGTTTTGATAGTTGAGTATCCTCCAAAATTAAAGACTAGTATACATCACGCGTGAGCTTGACACATGTGGTCAATTACATAATAAAAGTGAGAACACATGGTCAACAGTTTGGAAATTTCCAGCCATCTTGACTCACGTGGTCAAACACGTGGTAAAAGTGAGGTTAGAACACGTGATCAAAAATTTGGGAATTTCCCTCCAAAGCAGTTGTCATCTTGGAAAAGGGGCGTTCTTGACCTATATGGTCAAACACGTGGTAAAAGTGAGGTTAGAACACATGGTCAGCAGTTTAGAATTTCCCGCCAAAACAGCCACCATCTTGACTCACGTGGGCAAACACGCGGTAAAAGTGAGGTTAGAACACGCGATCAAAAGTTAGGTTAGGAAATTTCCCGCCAAAACAGCCGCCATCTTGGAAAAGAGGCGTGGCCAACACCACGTGACTGATGACGTCATCGGTCACAATTTGAAGAAACATTTAGATGAAGTTAGGTTATAATTGGTTGGCTTAAGTTAGGTTTCACTCTCACTTACCCTTGCTTTTAGCCTTGTTTTATACTTATTACAATACTTATTTCTAAAACTTTCTAAGTAGCCTAGTTAAGTGTTTTGCGAGAGTGAAACCTAACTTAAGCCAACCAATTATAACCTAACTTCATCTAAATGTTTCTTCAAATTGTGACCGATGACGTCATCAGTCACGTGGTGTTGGCCACGCCTCTTTTCCAAGATGGCGGCTGTTTTGGCGGGAAATTTCCTAACCTAACTTTTGATCGCGTGTTCTAACCTCACTTTTACCGCGTGTTTGCCCACGTGAGTCAAGATGGTGGCTGTTTTGGCGGGAAATTCTAAACTGCTGACCATGTGTTCTAACCTCACTTTTACCACGTGTTTGACCATATAGGTCAAGAACGCCCCTTTTCCAAGATGACAACTGCTTTGGAGGGAAATTCCCAAATTTTTGATCACGTGTTCTAACCTCACTTTTACCACGTGTTTGACCACGTGAGTCAAGATGGCTGGAAATTTCCAAACTGTTGACCATGTGTTCTCACTTTTATTATGTAACTGACCACATGTGTCAAGCTCACGCGTGATGTATACTAGTCTTTAATTTTGGAGGATACTCAACTATCAAAACAGCTCAGGAAGATTTCCTCCCATGGACCAGAGCTCTTTCGAGGTGGTACTTCCCAGCTCCATGGCGTTGACTTTTATCATGGCTCATGTAAAAAACATTAACCATGACGTGGTTCCCCTACGAGGGCCTAGGTTCCCTTCTATGGGTCTAGGTTCTCCTCTACGGGCCTAGCCACACCTTTTTTTATTTAAAAGTGGTTTTTGGGCAGAATAATCCACTTTGAGAGCTGTTTTGATTGCAAAAGTGTCTATAATATGATGTATAAAATATATTGATACAATCAAGCTGTACATGTGGTACATCAATCACACCCCCACAACATGTTAAATGCTTTGATAAAAATTGTGGCGTAGAGCTTCCTTCTCTAGACGGTCCCTCACATTACTATATGCTGTGAGATATTACAAACCATTCATGTCAGACCGTTCAAAGGAGTAGTCAGGGCCTTCCTCAGACCCCAACGCCTCAATCTACATGGCCTTCCATGAGGTTCAATTTTAACGTGGTCGAAGGAAGCGTAGTACTTTGACTCATACAGAGGTTTACGGGCCTTTTCGTCAGCCGCGCCAGGGACCTCAGGACCGTTCCAAGGAGTTGCCCGAACCCTCCTCGGGTCGGGGCGCCTCAATTTACTAGGCCCTCACATTCATACTGAGGTTTACGGGCCTTTTCGTCAGCCGCGCCAGGGACCTCAGGACCGTTCCAAGGAGTAGCCTGAACCCTCCTCGGGTCGAGGCGTCTCAATTTACTAGGCCCTCACATTCATACATAAATGTACGGTCAGTACTCGCTATCCAACGCCCCAGTTTCAAGTTATAAATTTATATAGAACCCTGGGAAAGGAAGCGCTAAGCCACATTAGTCCATACATAATTCTATATGTGGGGGAGAGTGTTTGAGTTGTAACCCATGTGTAGGCCGGATTGTGTAAGCCATTCGAAAAAGCTTTATTTATAAACGCAATATTTAATACAAAGCGCTAACACAAATTTACAGTATTCCATGTCAATTACTACATTAGAAAAGACTAGTATATACAATAATGATGGCTAATTACTCTGCAAAGTCTATTTAAACATCTATTTGATATAACAACTTGGAATTGCGACAAGTGACACTTCTACATTTAAAGTGCCCGATAGCATTTCGACTCCACGAAATATTTTTTCAAAATATTCATCGAAAACGGTTGGAGTCAATTTAACCAGAGACATGAATGGTATATGACCTGAATCTTTTCCTAGTTTTATTGTTATGCCAATATGAGCGTTTGAAGGAGCATTTTCCGTAATTTGATCAACTATATGCTCTGAAAATACTAGAGGCCATTCGCATGTCTCTATCTGACCTGTAAGAAAAAACTTATACTCAAAAGAAGTAATGCAAAATTTGGCATTTTCATTTAACTTTCTCTTTGACAAAAATTTCAGAAATACCGCCATGTCTGTCAATAAGAGGAAACACGTCCGACCAGTACGGGAGTTGGAAGGAGAATGATCAAACAAGCTTGTGACAACCATGGACATCCATGGAGCACTGGTGTCTGCTAGTTCATATGGTTCTCTGAATTTTGTAACCATATGGGACAGTATCATAATCATCATTCAATTTTCTCTTTGCTCCAGTAATTTTAAACTGTTTGACTTCATTTACTGTGACAATGTCTCGAGTTTTTGTCCTTCTGATTCGGCTCTCTTTAATTTCCAGTACTTGAGTGGCTTCGTTAAGGACCATTTCTTTCAATGTATCAAAATTCACATCTTTTGACGTCTTAATATTCAAGGTTAGTCCCTTGATCTTACATACAGAGACTAGTTTATTTTGGTTTGTAGAATACACAAGGTAGGCGTAGGTTTTAGGGCCTCCAGACACAAACTCGACTATGTAGGAACCTGGGCCGTAGTCCTTGGCTAGTTCGTCTGTCATTTCTCCCAGGTAATCGCCAGTGTTAACCCTATACAGGCCGTCGCGATAGTAATAAACACAACTGTCCGTGTCGTAGTATAATACCTGGCCTCCTAGCGCTTCAAATGTTCATATAACTTAAGTCTCGCGTGAGCCGTGGTATAAGCTGCGATCACAACATTCACAGTCCTCAAGGGTTCACTAGCCTCGTCAATAATTTGCCAATTCACGAGGAGTACTTCTTCGTTTATGATTTGGATTAAATTTACTCTTCCTCCAGGCTGGGTTAGCAATCTAAAAAATTCCTTAGAGTCCTTCACGATCGACGTTTTAGTCATATTTTCCCTTTGTCCAAATTTACCCCAAAATGAGTTCAACATTAATTTAGCAACTGATCGGAGGCCAGCATTCTTAGCAATTTTAACTTTCTCAAGTTGAACTCCTTCATGTTTGAAATACTCCGTGATATACTGGTCTTGGTCTTGTTCAGTCTTACACCAAGAGGGGAACCCTGATGCCTCTTGTTTCATTTTTAAAAATTTGTTAATAAAGTCGGTGAATAAGCCCCCGTTCTCATAGGTCGCCACTCGATACTCCCATAGCTCATACATGTCTAAGATGGTATAGCCTTTCTCTACAGCCTTCCGTATCTCATCCATTGTCCACGTCCCCACTATGGCCCTTTCCTCGCTCTCATGTAGGCAATCACCCTGATTTAAGGTTTCCCCGCAGGTACGACATAATACAAACATTAATTTATTGTTCATTTTAGCAGGGAGTACGGGGTGGTAGAGATCCCAAGGTGGCAAGATTTTACATTTCAACAATCCGTCGACGTCAAGGCCACGTGCTCTGCACTCCTCATTACCTATATAGATTTTGGATGGCCAATGGGGTACTTACAATATTTATTTACATAAGGGTACAAAGAGCAGACATCTACATACTGAATCGTTTCACCCTCCTCGCATTTGTAATAGGCTTTGGCGTTGCCCGTCCTGCCTCCAAAGAACGAATCTCTTGGGTTGAGGGGAAGGTTGTTCAAAATTGGTAGTTTATTAAGATGATCTAGTTTATTTTCCTTCTTCAGCCTGCTAAACTCGCATTCCCACATTTCTACGATATTATAGTCAGAAAGTTTATCAATTTTGGATTTTGTTCTCTCATATCTAATGTGAAGAGTGTCAGAGGGATCCTCCTTCAATGGTTCTTCCCTTCTGTATGGGTAGCATTTGGGACAGCCATGCCAATAGCATCCATGGAATTCATAGATGTTCTCTCCATCAAATCCGTCTACTTTTAGCCCATTAATTTTGGCTTCTTTGCCCCGACCTGCATGTTGTATCTTAATTCCACGTTTCTCTTCCTCCCAAGTCAACCATTGCAATGCAGCAGCTGATTGAGTGTCGGAAAAACGATATCCACCTTTAGAATCAAGCCAATCGTATCAGGCTTCAGAAAATTTCTACGGAAAGCTAAGTTGCATGCACTGGCTATAGTTATCGCTTCAAGGAATGGGTCCACGTTGCATTGCTCAAGAAGTAGGGCTCTAAATTTAATACAGGCTTGGGCCAAAATCTCGACATCTGAAATGCAATATTCTAAGATCTCCTTTTGAAAGTCAAATTTGTAATCTTCTGCTACTCGCTCGTCATACCACTTTTCAAAAGCTGAGTGGGACTCTTCAAACATAGAGTCTGGACAGTAATACTCCTTGGCTGGCATAGGTCCTACATAATTTTGATTGGCCAATGTGTTGAAAAGATGTGGGAAATAGCCTTTCTTTTTCTCTGGAGGCAGGTCAAACGCTTTAGGGAGTGCAGAGAGGGACATGGGGAAGTAGCTAAGTGAATCGATAAACCTTACATTATCTACTTCAATTAAGATTGCTTTAGTCCCCCGAGAAGTGACGTTTGGGACAAATTTAGTTTCCTCCATCAGGTACTTTAGGATAAACTGAAAGTCAAAGCCCTGTCCATTATGGGCAATCACACATACAGTCTTAAAAGTTTTCCTCACCTGCATGATATAGTCCATAAATTGTTTGACAGGGTCTTCTTTGAATATATTTTGCCGTTCCAAACAAGTTTCACACTCATTTCCGATGATACATTTAAAACAGTACTGTTGGGACACGCATAAGTTGACTCTATGAATTTTAGTTTCACTATCGGAAGCCAGTGATTCGTCTTGGCGGGTCTCCAAATCAAAGAATATAAATAAGAAATCGCGATCTTTAGGGGTTTGTTTGTCTACACGCATAAAACATTGGTGGTCAGCTGGTTTATAGTCTTTGCAAGTATTACAAAACACCTCTCCACATACATGAGCCGATTTGCGTTTTGTTGGAAAGACCAGTTTTTGGCAATAATGGCAAAATTTAATCATTTTACAACTTGACCACGATGGGCTATCAAACACTGCTCATTTTTAAAGTGGCGGCTGCAAAATCGACAAGTGAGGCCTCCATACTCAAGCTTACATGGAGGAGATATAGAGTGACATGATGTGCATTTGTTAGAGCAGCGATGTTCAAACTTGTTGTTGAAAGGGACATGGCACGCTTCACAGTAGTAGACACAAGCAAAAGCAGCTGTGAGACTAGTGATAACATTATAATGGCCATTATGGAAAAGCAAGTTAATTTTAAGGTTAGCATCTTCACTGCCACCAGAAAAGTATACATCACGGCCTTTCGAGCTGTAGTTATAAACAGTTATTCTGTACTTTTTAAGATGAGCCTGAAGCTTCTCAAGCTCAGGAATGCCCGCGCCTTCCTCTGGGATCTCTACTCTCGCCTTTGCTATTAGTTTTTTAGCTCTAAGTGTTTGTCTCAGCCCCTTATCCAGTCGAATAGCATAGGTTTGGGGATCATTCTTCGCATACGCTTTTGCCACTACCAAAGCCCTGGGAAGACACAAGTTATCTTTGTTTTTTATGACAACGATCCCCTGCCTCGCCTTACACTCTTCTTCAAAGGTGTTATAGAATCCAGGGCATTTTCTACCACGACCTACAGGCACGTTGACTCTCACCACATCAACTCTAAACGTGTCAGTTGATTTGATATTTTCAGAGTTAGATTGAACAATACCTCCAAACACACTCCAAAGGACATCACTGTTAACTTCAGAAGCTGGACGTGGAACTACATACCCTGACTCTTTTGTTTTCAAATTTATGCTATCTAATGTAAAGCCTAGGTAATCATTAGGATGGCATTCGGATTTCGCTCTCTCAACTATTGAGCAAAACCTTGTCTAAGCCATTCAAATTCGGACGTTCCAGCTGGGGGTTTGTAAACTTAAAAATGGTTTTAAGACCATACAACCTGAATTTTTTTATGTACCACTGGTCTTCGCTAATAAAATGGATTGGTTAGGTCAGTCATATTTTGAGAACCCATTTTAGAAGACGATTCCATTTTTATAAAAATACTAAGCTTATTATGAAGAGAAATTGGGATTTTTATAGTAAAATTGAGGTTATGTTACCCGCACGTCTGTACAGTACCACGTCTGAGACTAAAGCAATAGAGCTGATAACTATAACTTTATAAAAAATCACTAAGGGACCACTCTGGTATTACTATATGTACAGTAAAAGTACAATCAAAAGTGAGGTTATGTTACGCAAGACCGACACGTGTGTACAGTATCACGTCTGGAACCAAACTAAACCGATAGAGCTGATAGCTATGATTTTATAAAGGCTCACTAGGGACTTTGAATTTACTGATATATTGCTAGAGTGCAAGTGTAGTATAAGATTATGTTACGCAAGACCGGCACGTCTGTACAGTATCACGTCTGGAAAGACACTGAAGCAATAGAGCTGATAGCCCAGGTTTTATAGAGACTCACTAAGGACTCGCTCTGGTATTACTATATGTACAGTAAAAGTACAATAAAAAGTGAGGTTATGTTACACGCACGTCTGAACAGTACCACGTCTGGAAAGACACTGAAGCAATAAAACTGATAGCTCTGGTTTTATAGAGACTCACTATGGACTCACTCTGGTATTACTATATGTACAGTAAAAGTACAATAAAAAGTGAGGTTATGTTACACGCACGTCTGTACAGTACCACGTCTGGAAAGACACTGAAGCAATAAAACTGATAGCTCTAGTTTTATAGAGACTCACTATGGACTCACTCTGGTATTACTATATGTACAGTAAAAGTACAATAAAAAGTGAGGTTATGTTACACGCACGTCTGTACAGTACCACGTCTGGAAAGACACTAAAGCAATAGAACTGATAGCTCTAGTTTTATAGAGACTCACTATGGACTCACTCTGGTATTACTATATGTACAGTAAAAGTACAATAAAAAGTGAGGTTATGTTACACGCACGTCTGTACAGTACCACGTCTGGAAAGACACTAAAGCAATAGAACTGATAGCTCTAGTTTTATAGAGGACTCACTATGGACTCACTCTGGTATTACTATATGTACAGTAAAAGTACAATAAAAAGTGAGGTTATGTTACACACACGTCTGTACAGTACCACGTCTGGAAAAACACTGAAGCAATAGAGCTAATAGCTCTGGTTTTATAGTGGCTCACTAGGGACTCACTCTGGTATTACTATATGTACAGTAAAAGTACAATAAAAAGTGAGGTTATGTTACACACACGTCTGTACAGTACCACGTCTGGAAAGACACTGAAGCAGTAGAGCTGATAGCTCTGGTTTTATAGAGGCTCACTAGGGATTGGTATTACTATATGTACAGTA